>JACCEG010000006.1:570879-631696 GCA_014065205.1 Tuber brumale | reverse complement strand
GTGGTAGCCATAGAGGAGGAGGGGGGACAGGAGGGAAGGGAGAAGGAGCTTGTTGGCGCGATGAACCCTTTTCCAAGCTCCATAGGGTATGCAGTCTGGACCTGGTGCTGAAGACGAGGAGGAGCGGCGAAGGACAAGCCATAGCTAGTGCTGCATGCAAGTTCTTGTACCCTAAATAACAACGAATACATGATGATAAAAAAAAAAGAAAAAGCGGACCGCGAGAGGCCCCAAGGGCACCGGCTAAAGTTAGTGTCCGCCCTCACCCAATGCCATGATGAGATACTGGGCGAACCTGATTACCTCCTCCACATGTTGTCCCTTGACTGACCCGAGCACACTTTGTATACACGGTGCTTTCATGACCCCCCAGCTGATTCCACAGTCCGAGTCAATTGAATATCAGGGCTAGCCAAGGACTGGATGGCCCTTCACAGGGGCCCCTCTCCGGCGATGATGTGGATCTTTGCTGCCGGTGGGCAGTACCGGGAGGTTCAAGCAGGTTGATCTACTGACTATATATGTTAGCACAAGGGTAGCAAAACATAGAAGGAGAGGAACACTAACTCGTTGGTCCCACGCCCTCTTCCACGACATCCTGCCCCAGAATAAGATGCTTGTTCATCGTCCGCAGATTCTTGGCCATGTCTGCGATCTAGAATCCTCGTTGATGTTCAACTTGCGCAACGTCCTTTGCACAGTGCTCATCCTTATCGTGGTCTATCCATGCCATGTCAGTGGGAAGGGAGCGGGCCCTTACAAGGAATGACTCCAAATTAGAGTTGGTCAGAAGGTGGATGTCAAGGGAGTGTGGAGTCATGTAAGCCCTGATCTGCTTACACTAGGCTCTCTACAGACTAGAGCTTGCCTGCGGATTCCAGAATCCACACCAGCTTTTGGCATATGCTCTTTTACCATAGCACCACCTAATTGAAATATGAGAGTCAGTTTAACAGAATTTAAGCAATGCATATAGCTTAAGGTTTTCTCTCAAGAGGAGTCCTCCACAGCCAGCTCAAAAGGTGGGTTCTCCACCGAAACCTCACTCGTTCTCCCACAACTGCTCTCATTAAAGGTTAGAACATGTCCCAGGATGTGGAAGAAAGAAAAAGGAAAAAGTGAACAGAATCAAAAGGAAAAAATTGAAGAACAGTAATTGAGATTGATTGCTTACACTATGTCTGCTACTCTAGATGCTGGGCTCCAAGGCATCATGCTCCAAGGTAACGCGTGATGCTTGCCTCTCCTGACTTGACTTTCATGACATTTGGGAGAGTGGCGTCTATCAAAACAAAATACGGTGTTAGTAAGGCATGGCAGACAATGATTGTGTAGAATGTATGTTCCCATTGGCTGTCTTAATTGCTCTTGCGGCATTCTTCTTCTTCTTTTTTTATTGAGGAGGAGGTGGGGGAAAGCCAGCTAACAAATCCAGGAAAATCTGTATATGGGGATGCGGCAAGGACGTTGACTGGTGTAAGGAGGGATGAGGTGGGGGTGGCGTTGGCGTGAGGGCTGAGGGGTGTGGAGTGATGGCAGGAGGGTTGAGGGGCGTGGAGTGTGGACATGAGGATTGAGGGGTGGGAGGTGGACATCCATACAAGGAAGAAAAGCGAGGGTCACAGGAGAGAGAGGGAATAAGTAGGGCAAGGTGAGAGAGAACTGGTAGGGTAAGGGGGTAGACATCTGATACGGAGCAAGCAAACCCTAAACCAGACTTGGAAGTAAACACGGTATTGACCTTGACATCGACCGGCATCAAAAAAGAATTGTGTCGCCCTGATCAACCTTTTACAAGAGAAATGTCCCGCGAGCGTCAGATCAGAGTTCTGCCAGTATGTCGTATGATTCTTCATGTATTGTGATATGTATACAAAGTCGCAGTGTGTTCATTTTTTGTTTATGAAATAAACTTTGTAGCCGCATGCAGGAGTACCGCTAAGAGGTGTCCACTATCCAGCCAGTTGGAGCCTGACTTGACTGAAAGGGAAACCCTAACCCACAACCACATATGCCAGGGACATTGTTATTGGCAAGCTGCTATGATATCTCGACAGGCAACGCAGGCACCCATGCCATATAATACGAAAGATCAAGAAACTGAGAATATTATAAGAGAGCGGAGAGGATTTATGATGCATATAAAAAAGAGAAGCAAATAGAGATAGTGCATGATTTCCCTAATATAATATGTGGGCTAACTGCTAACATTACCAATCTATGCCAACAACTGGTCCAATTTCCGCACTTTCCAATTCATCACATCGCTAGGTGACTCTGAGCTCCGGCACCACCTCTTCGGCTTCAGTACTGGATTGTTTGCGAGTATGACTTGTACGCCATTCAATACATTCTTGAGTGCCACAAGGGTCATTGATTCTGTGGCCTGGGCTTGTCGATAGAAGAGACTACAGGTTTTTGGTTCCAATAGGACATGATTAGGTGGAGATGGATAGAAATCTACCATGCATAAGTTGGGAGCTGCGTCACGAGAGAGCGACGCTTCTATCACCTCATCCCCTCTGTGATTGTTCACGTCCACACTAGATAAGCATACTGGGAATGACAGATATTTGAGTACAATCTCATGCTCACCCCCGTCATTTTGCCCATCCACACCGGGCGTGGATGCCATGCCTGTCCTGTCTCCAACCTGCAAATGTCTTACCTAGTAGCCGCTACCATGTCCGGTATTAGCCAGGGTGTCTGGTGCTGGAGCCCTGGTATGTATTTGACATGCACTTGGATCTCGTTCTTGGCCAATATTCCACATTGCATCATCTTGAGCACAGGGGTGGCCGCTGACTGCAGGGGTTTCTAGTCTGAGGTCACGTTCATCACAGTAAGAATACACCAAAATATCAAGTGGGTCCTGCAGCACTTGATTTGCGAGCAACCAGGCGCGTCTTATTTCCTTATTTTCGCTGAAAATGCAGTTCATATATGATAGAGGTTATACCGGGTGCCTGTAGAGCATCCTGAATCCTTCACCAGTTGCACCTAGGATATAGCGAATCCGTCAGATAGGCACCTATCTTAAAATCGTGGCTCACAATGTGGAAAAATCTACGGAATCTGACTCACCAAATGGTACTCCCAATATATGATTACCTCGCCAATAGACTGATTGATAGTCAGGTTGAGCTTTTACCAATACTCTCTTGGAGCCTGGCAGACCTGCACCACGCATTGATGGCTGGACTCAAACAACACATACGGGATGTGGACGGACTAGTAATGTGTTCCAATCTATATTTTCCTGATCAGTAAGTGGAAACTCGAATCTTTTAGTGTGGTGGTGTAACCTGTTCTGATAGCCATCACACCTCGCAGTGTGAGCTGTTGCAGAACATTCTGACCAGCTGGGGAAACTTCAGCATTCCTGAGCACCGGGTGTTGGGGCATGTTCTAGTCTGCTTGAGGAACTTCCATGTTCCTGGCTACTGGCTGTTGCGGAACATTCTGACCATCTGAGAGAAGCTCAGTATTCTACCGTGCTGCCAGTTGCAGAATATTCTAACCAGGTGGGGGAACTGCGGCATTCGCGAGCGCCAGCTGTTGGGAAATGTTGTAGTCAGCTTGGGGAACTTTGGTATTTGCGGGCGCTGGTTGTTGTAGAATATAGTGACTAGCTTGCAGAATGTGGGCATTCCAGCGCGCTAGCTGTTCAGGCATATTCTGGCTACCTTAGCGAACTTCAGCAATCCTGGGCTCTGGCTGTTAAGGAACATTCTAATGAGCATGAGCAATGTGGACACTTCGAGGCACGGGCTGTAGTGGCATGTTCTGGCGAGCTGCGAGCTCTGCGACATTCCTGGATGCTAGCTGTACAGCCGCGTTCGCCCCCCATTGACCTAGAGCTCCCGGTGGCAGGAAGATTGCTTGAACAAGGACGTGCACAGGGATGCTTGCAGTTGCCACCAGTGCAGATCGAGGTATACCTTTCTTGAGAAGACTGTCCATGAACATCTTGCCACAAGCCTTAACAAGTGAAATGATAGCATCTTCAATCAGCTGGCTCTGGTAAACGTCATTGGCGCCTGCCATCGGAAAAGCATCGCAAACTGCACGCATTCTCCTCATTCCCTGGAAATTCTTGCCGAAGTTATTGTTCGGCAAAGTATCGATATTGGTGTAATTGCGTTCTTACATCCGGTCTTTGGCCATTTTCTCAATGCCGTATAGTGCGCTCTGCCAGGATTATCAAGGGTAAAGTTAAGCCTAGTCTTATACTGGCTGACATTGTTGTTTCCGCCCCGGGTAGAGGTAATCACCCCAGCATGTGCCACAGTGGTGAGCACGTACACATGCTCCGCTGGTGCTCTATGGCCCTTTTTAACGTTCAGCCTATGGGCATACTTCGTATTATTACTGTAAGCCATGTCTTCTGATTTGTTCTGAGGGTTGATATTGTGAGCTTTATGTATTTGCTGAATGCTGTGTAAGTTGTCAATACTTTTCTTAGTTCAACCTTCCTTGGGTCGTGATCAATTGAGTTTAAATATTAGTCCTTGACACTGTAGGCGTCTTAAGACTGTTGCCGGGTTATTATGAATTCAAGTATCAGATGCCCGTGGTGCCTGTACTCATCTCCATAACTTGAAATGTGGACGTCATACACATTTGAACTCACAAGCTGTATCTCTTCAGTTCAAGTAGAAATGAAAGCGTTTCTCGCAAACAAAACATCATCTGATGCAAATGACGTCGGCATCCTTAGGCGAAACCGAATTACCAATTGGCTGGGTCTCAGATTGTTGGAACTTCTTCGCTCCATTTGCTATCTTAATCCAGGTGGGTGAAAGACCGCATTCCGCCTTCACCTCATAATATACAAAAGCTTCTCCCGATTCACTGAGCCGAGTCCCACAATGCCTATGATAGGTTCATTTTGCCTCCACAAATACACACATCTTGGTGCCTGCAAGAAACACCTATGAAGAGCCCACCCAGAGGGTGACAATCACCTTGCATCGGACATACAGAGTACTAGCTCTGCAACGGGTTTTCATTGCCCTGAATCCCCCAAATTGACCCATGATGTCCCAGCTCACGAGAAGAATCGGCTGGATTCGGACTTCGAATCAGACGCAGTTCTGTGTAGCTGGTAGCAAGATACCATTAACAAAGGGGTTTCTAATAAATCAAACTGTGAATTACTCCATATGGTCAATGCGTCGTCCACTTCCTGCATAGAGCAGTATTATCCCAGTGCGTAGGAATCTGTTAGTGATGTGAAAGGATTTATAAAAAGATGCAGAAATCTGTGTGAGGACCTATGGGCACCATTTTCTAACATGCACGATTTCAAACTTGCATCCTGGTTCATACAAAGCAAGGTATCCATGTCACGGATTAATATATTTTTCAAATGGCCTTGGCAATGCAGTCAACGTCAGCTACAGGTCGATTCATGCACCCAAGGACCACTTCCAGTTCTTGGATCCACATAGCCCATACTTACAGTAGCTGTAAGGTCAAGTTGAAGATCGCGTGAGGGCTTTGGCTTTCTTCTACCGCAATGTTCTAGACTGCTTCTGATACCTATTTCGACAAATAGCTTACCAAGAGGATTTTGTTTACGCTCGGCGACGTGAAATCCATTTCACGTGATAACGTGTATATTCGGAAATGCATACAGCAGACTGATGGTGGGACATTCAAGTAGGGTGCCAATAGAGTATACTCCCCTTATGCCAAATGCAGGGGCTAACTGACGACCAAAAACACTTCCATCTGGCATGACAGTGGTTCCAATTATTGGAATGTCAGATCAGACACACCTCATCTACTTCTCCGGTGACAAGAAGGTATGGCCTGCGCATATTACCATGGATAATCTTTCATCAACTAAGCGTAACAGACCTGTAGTGATGGCAGTTCTCCTTCTTGTATTATTGCCCGACCCAGCAATGTTCCAGCTGTCCTCTTGGGGGGACGGACACTAGAGGCAAATTAACGCTGACATACTACAAGGCATATTCTAGCTCCGATTCGAGCCATTATAAGAGGCGGGGCTTAACATTGTCTTAATTGACTGTGCCGATCGCAAAACTCTGCGATGCTTTCCCATATTGGCGTCCTGGATTGCCGACCATATAAAAAACGTTGCACTACATGGTGTATGATCCAGCACCTGTCATAGATGAGATCTACCGCCGGATATGTGAGGATCCAAGGATGCAAGAGAGATATCGAGTTCAATATTATGCCAGATATGAGGGCCTGCAGGAAGGAATTCTGTATGCGGCACAGGAGTCCACGTCGGGCGACATCAACAACCCATTAAATGCTCTGGGTATCAAGATTAGTCGAAATGCTCTTCTTGGACTTGCGTGCATCCCCTCTAAGGATCTGCATCAGCTAGATTTACGCCATACTGTTTTTCTCAGACTTTTTAAGCATATAAGGAATGGGGTTCCAGGGTTTCTGAAGAAACAGGATGGCTGGAGGCATTTGATGACCCCTAAAAGTCTTTACCGGAGTACCCCGGGTTCTATGTACCCAAAATAGCCAACCGTGAGGTTGCTCAGTAGTAGGGAAAGGAGATGAGGAACGTTGGTCATTGTCTTTGAGGTGTTCTCACCAGGGTGTTGAGACACCTGAATAGTACTCTACAGCAACCTTGCAAATGTGCAATTGCCTGTGTCGAGCGATAACTTGATTTCATGCTGATGGCCCAATACTGAAGCCATACAGCTGAGATTGTTGATTATATGGAACAATATCTGAGTTGGTTTCACACAGTAAAAGATATCTTCTTGGAGTTTAGAAACTCTAAACGAACATGTGCAAATATTCAAGACCAGATTGTGGAGCTACGATGTCCAAAAACCCCTTGTAAATCAAATACTAGTCCAATCAAGGCGGCGCCATATGCAAGAGCCACACTGGGAGGAAGAGCACGATCAACCTAGGGAATTGATCGCTGCAGAATCTCCTTTCAACTTCGTTAAGATGCATCTACTACAGCACTTCCGGGATTATGTGTACTGTGTTGGTAACATCCCACAGTATTCTACTAAGTTCAGCGAGCTAGCACACCAGAAACAGATTAAAGACCAATGGTGATATTGGAATAAAAGTCACGCCCAGCAGCTGATCCTCCACCACTAAGGGCAATACCAGGCGATTTGAATGAGACTTTTGAACCTAGATTCTCCATGAAAATCTGGAGTTGATCTTGGGATCGACGCTGTGGATCTTGGGGACCAAACGAGTACTAAATCTACGCCACACTCAAATCATAGGTTGCTGAAGGGGCGCTGGCATGCTATCATCAAAGTTAGAGATTTTTGCAAGGTTGTGGGAATTTCAAGCTAAACAATACATATCAAATTGCAGGTATATAGCAGGAAGAGCCTGCCTATCACGCGCCGTTGTCCGTAAGAGCTGGAAATACTTTGACACCTCCCTGTTGAACTACTAACTCAACTTGAAATCCTGATTCTAGCATTCCAGGAAATACATGTTTACGATACTCACGGGGCACAATATACAGTCAATGAGCAGTTCCGAAATAAGGCTAGTGGCAATGATTGGGTTTGGGTACGGGCTGGTACAGATGAACTTTATGTTGCCCTAAGAGGCCGGCTAGCCGGGAAATCCATCTCGTAGTTGAAGCACCACGACTACTGGCACCAAGATAAAGTCTACTGACTGCCAATGGTCGAAATGTGGAGTGTACTTAGCTCTGGATGTCCACCAGAGTTATACCATCCTGTTGTAGTCCAGCAGCAAGCAAGGTTACATGGGCATAGCATTCCGATAGTGGAAATTGGCACAATGGCAGTCCTAGTCCACCTAATCCCCTAGGATAAGTGGAGATGACTCATCAACAGTCGGATCCATTTGAGAACATTTAATCAGATATATTCATCTGGTATCGGATCAAACTATGGCCCCTTAACCAACTCTAGAAGCGCGGCGTCATGGGCAATATCTCATCTGCTTAGATGTTTCATTTGGGCAAAGCAAAGGGAGATTCAGCCTAGTACCATTGCTCAAATGTCGCGCAATAGTGCGAAGCCAAATCTCTTATAATTAAACATGTGGCTAATATGAAGACAACATGGACGGTGAGGCACTTGGAGTGGGAAGGGTTGATAGATAATGACGTAGAAATTATAGAATTGTAATAATTAAGAAAACAAAAGATAAAGCCGTCTCCACAATCATTACTGAACCTGTGCAATCAACAAGAGTTCCGGTGCTTTGAGATGTCCAACTGCCCATTATGGCAAAAGAATAACAGACGGCGTAAGGGACAGATACTGGATAACAGTCTGATACAAGGGAGAAATTAGAGGAAGAGCGGCTGTAGTGGTCAACACTCTGGGAACTGGTGGCGACCGGAGAAAAATAATTTTACATCAAGATGCTCAGGCGACGTTCATGATGTCCAGTGCCGCTCGCGAGACGGGAGGATGCACAGCAACCTGCTGGACGTGGGGAGGATGATAGGCGAAGAATGGGGTACGAGAAGAAAGGGAACTGGTGGGAGGCGCACAGGACATGCTTCTGACATCAAGGTGTATGGAAGATGTGCAGGGCATGGTTCAGACCTTGGAGGTGAGGAGGAGAGGTCTGCTGTGAAAGTACGGTATCACGGTTTTCAGACTGCACATTTTGTAGCAAAGCCTAGCCAGGAAGACAATAATAGCCTTAAGGTTGCTACCCTCAGGGCAAGTTGGACACTGAGAGCGGTATGTCAGGTCTCAGTGGGAGAAGGAGCAGATGGGACAGAGTGGGTGGTTGATTTTGCAACTTTCAGAGTGGTGGCCATACTTCTAGCAGTTATGGCATTGCATGAGGCTATTAGCTAAAGATGCATACCCAATATTGCAGCAAGAAGAGAAATGGTACCCTTGTGCGATCATTCTAGACTCATCCTCTAGGACTCCAGTAACTGCTACCACTGTAGCTGACTTCAGGATCCTTGATTGGCAATCCAAATTTGGGTACCTTGCGGAGAAGATTTGGGTGTTCTTGACATTCAAGATGGTAGTTTCCAGTGACAGGAACAGACCAGGATTGTCTGCTGGTAAGTAGACTACTGGAAGAGAGAGGACTACAAGCAGTTCCTAGTTGGGAGCGAAGCAGAACAGAAGCTAGGGGGAGTTGCTGACCAGCAAACTCTGGTTGAGATTTGTTATCAGGGCCTCATAATTGAGGGGATACCTGGTGGCAGGCATTGCAGAACACAGAACTAGCCGAGTAATGGCACTACAGTCATTGATGTAAGATGAAGCAGATAGGGGAAGGGTTTAGTTTACTTCTCAGAACACTATGACCGCAATGTCAGAAAGAAAGACAGCTAAAAGAGCAAACAGTTTCTTGGGCTAGAGAGTTGATTGGTGGGTAAAAAACCTCCTCTCCACAACAGTGAGCCTATCGTGACCTTTAAGGAAACATGAGTTGTCAACCATAGACACAACCTTAGCTCAAGCGGGAGGTACCCTTCCCTACCATGGTTTGATATTTCTCGGGTTTGCAGTCATGGTGGCCTGGGTGTAGGAGGAGGCATTGGTTAGTAGAGCTGTATTGGAGTATTGGTACAATTCAGATAGAGAGATATGTTTATCCTCGCAATAGGTCTGTGCCTCCCAGGAGCACTATAACTTCATGGCACATGCCACCAGGTTAATATACCATTTATATTTCTTGGTACTATAGCAGGAGATGTCTGAGGTATTACCTTCCTCTTATCTGTGGGTCAGCTGGTCACCCAGGGTAAAAGGCTCTAATTCTTTTCCCATTCAGGAGCGGGCTTTCCTGTGTGTAGGTGAGGTGAATTGTTGTAGTAAGAGTTGTTAGGGTAAGGGCTGTTGGTAGTGCCAGGTTGAGGAAGGAGGTGGACAGTGGAGATACGAGGTCCTTTAACAAGGTGTCAGGACATTGAGTGAAACTAGAACCTCGTCTCTTGGGGAGTTGGAGGAAAAGAGAGAAGTGGGTGGGTTGATGGCATGATAAAAGGTCCTCAATCTGTGCTGACAGCTGTGAGAATTCCAGGATGAGGCCTTTCAAGTAGCAAGAAAGGTTCTTGATTCCAAGAAGATTAGAGCAGAGGAATAGGAGTAGGAGCAATTCTTGCCCCATGAGACCATCTAACTCCTTGTGACAAAAAGGTCAGAAAAGTTGCGTAGAAAGCAGGGTGTCATTCACAGTCTTTTCCAAGAGGTCGGAAAGCTGTGAGATATACAGAGGAAGGTTTGTCACTGCAGAGTAGTGGGATTCCGGGCCCTGGGTTTGCCCTGAAGCCATGTTCATATGTAGGGATGAATGAAGTCCCATAGGCACAGATGAAATAATGTAAACTGATGGGGCACACCACAAGGGAATAGTGTTGAGAACAAGGTAGAAATATAGAGTGAAAATAGCGGAAGTGGATTGTAAACTAATTACCAGGACTCTATTTTGTTTTTGTTTTTTTATCTTCATATGATGATATGGTTTAAGGTACAAGAACCATGCATGCAGCACTAGCGATGGCATGGGAGAAAACATATAACCTCCTTTTTCCCTGGCTCGACTGTATCCCCTAGACCCTCTGGTTTGGGACTCACTACACATTTCCACCCTAAAAGCCTCCACGTATCTATCCTAAAACAGAAGAAAAGACCTCCTAGCAAAGCAGTAGAACATGAGAAGATAACTGCCTGGAATATTACCAAAAAAGAAGATAAAAGTCATACCAAAATCCCACAAGAACCCTGGAAAAATATGCGCACTGGTGCAGGAAATGTAGAAGCATTCGCGGAACATAACGCAAAAGCCAAAACAAGTGCTGACTGTGGAGGACAGTGGAAGAGGATGGCAGTAGTAGGTTACCAGCCAGAGAATGGATGTAGAACTAGGGTGCAAGTCAATTCAATCATCAGATCAGGAAGAAAACGAAATACAACAATGTTAGCTCACGAGAATCATGTTCGTACTTTAGATGGGGGTCTCTTGCGGACGAAGACAAGAATTTTACCGCATCTGTTGTCCCGTGGCTAGTTCTCTGGGATATCTTATCAATAAGAAGATGATATACTGCTGCTTAAGCTGACTGTATGGAAGAGCCTTATTGACCTGTAAGCCTATTGAAGAGTTCTAACGTACCACAAAGCATATTCCTGGCCGTCAAAAGCATGTAAAGTGCACGTTCACAATAGCATAGACTGGCCTCAATGAGACAGGTAAGAGGTAGTGAATGGGCTGCAGAAAGGCAGTACAAGAACCCAAAAGGAGGAAAGCCGCAACATGTAGGAAAGTATAAGAAAACAGTGGGGGAGAGGATGAGGATAACAGTCAGTGCTAAGCTGAAGGCATTATGGGATAAGAGGAAGTGGTGGATGATCGTGAGAGTACTGCATTGAGGATTGATTTCAACAGGGAGCAAAGTAGAAGCGACAGAGGAAGCAAAACTGACTACCAAGTCTTTTTTTTTGTGTTTTGTTTTTATCTTCATATATTCTTACTTAAGGTAGAAGAACTTGCATGCAGTGCTGGCTATGGCATAAAGAAAACCTTAATCTCAAACTCTGGTAAACAAAACAAATAATTGCACAAGTATCGCAAAATTCTCCAAGTGTGTCTAATAGCTGATACCAACTTCCTAAGAACATGAAACAAATAATTACATAATCATAACTAAAAATGATTCCAAACACATGACAAAAGATTCAAGGTCAGCATCATAGCCTGAAACTGAAAATAGGAAGAACATGGGGGGTGCTCAGTGTAGTCCTATCGATAGAAATGGTAGAGTGGGCTAGAGGTATACGGGAAGGAAAGCCGGTGGCCATTTCAATGATGTAGGATAAGTTAGTAATAAGTTGAACTTTGTAAGACGAGAGAGGACTGTCTTCTCCTCAATTTGTCAGTTTTGCAATGAGGAACTCACTATAGCATGAGCGAGACCGGCGGTCAATGATGGCATGGGACAAATCCTCTTTGTCTGCTTCACACTCAGTGCAGCAGAGGTAGGGGTTCTGCATGACCCAGGAAACATTCATTTGGATATAGCTTTCACCCAACTACATTTGATCGATGCTGTCTTCCATGAATCTTCCCAGGTCTACAAAGGGGTGCTGGGACATGCAGGGAGCATATAGATAGGATGGGAGTTGGAGGAACTAGTAACTTCAATTGTAAAGTATTCAGGACCGGATAGCACACTTAGTTCATTTGTAGGAGGTAGTTTGATTTTAAGGTAGAAGTTGGCCCATAGGTAGCAGGGATGGGTTAGGGCAGGGCAGGGGGCCTGATAAGGAGAGGAAGGGCATGATCCTTTAGGCGACTGTGTCTTGGTTATAATATTTCGTTATCGTAGGTGTGGAAACAAGTGTTTTCCAGAGGAGAGAGAGCATTAACTGATGTGAGAGCACTTATGAAAGACCTGTGGTCTTCTAGCAAGCAGTAGGAAGAGTTGGTTGGAAAGAAAGAGTAAAGGTAGGCTGTGGCAGGGTTCTCCTCTGTGAGGAGGCAGACTAAGGTAAAAGCTGCTAGACTTTCTTTGTAGGTTATAAATAGGGAGAGGGGATGGAGGGCTGACTCACAAGCCAGGGCTCCTATTGTGATAGACGTGAAGCAGTTCATCAGCCATCTCTGAATCATACTCCAAAACACCAACATTCGGTCGCGCATCATGAGACTCAAGAAGAAAAGGTCAGAGCCATAAAGGATAATAGGTGCTACTAGCGAGACAGTGAGGTGGTGGCATAGGAAGGGAGCGAGGCCATTTCCAGGCCGGAAGAGGTGTTTTGTAGTGCTTACCGCACTTTGGGATAGAACTAACTACCAAGCCTTGTTGTCTTTTATTTTTTCACAATTCTTTTATCTGCATGTGATTACTTATCTTAAGCTACAAGAACCGTGCAGGGAGTGCTAGCTATAGTATAGAAGAAATCCTATAACCTCCTTCAGCCTGGCCTGACAGTATACCAAAGACCCTCTGCTGTGCAACTAACCACAAATCTCCTGACTACAAGATCTAACATGTCTATCCGATAACAGAATCTAAGACCAGAAAGCAAGTGAGGAGAACATGAGAGTATAACCATAGGGAATATCACCTTAAAACGAAAGTAAATATTACACCGAAATGCCCCAACAAGTATGCCAGAATATACGCGTAGAAAGACAAAATGTAGAAGCATTCTAGGAATATGATGCAAAGCGAGACAGGAGTCGACTATGTGGGATGGCGGAAGAGGGTGGCAGCAGTAGGGTACCAACCAGAGAAAAGATATAGTAGCAGGGTGCAAGCCAATCCAACCATCGGGGGATAAAGGAAACTGAATGCAAATATGTCAACTCTAAGTTTTCATCTTGATGACTTGCAAGGTAGTCCTTAGAGGATGAGGACAAGCATTTTACCATATCTCTCGTATAGTTACTTGTTCTCAGAGAAAGTGTATAACTTAGTTGTTACGATACCACCAGTTAAGCCTAGTGGGTGGAGGGGTGGAATCGAGCTTCAGGACTATTGAAGAGTTCTAACATTCTGAAAGCTGTATTTAAGGCATCTGTAGCATAGCAAGCCTAGGGTTACTGACCATATAGAAGGACTTTTCTAAGTGAGGTGACAGGAAATGTACGGGCAGGAGAAAGGCAGTACTGCAAGCCACAAGGGAAAAAGCCACAACGCGTAATAGAGCGAAAAAAGACAGTAGGAAGAGGATGAGTATGGCAGTTACTCCTAGGATGCAGCTTTCATGGCAGAGAGCGGGTGGGAGATGATCATGAGAGTCCTTCATTGAGGGTTGATTGCAATTGTGTGGAAAATAATGTAGGCGGAGGATGAACTAACTACTACGTCCTTTGTCTTGTTTTTTCTTGCACTTTTTTCCTTTTTTTTTTATCTACAATTTTATTGTATGTTTAAGGTACACTGTCTACTTGCAGCTCGACATGGTATGGCAGACGTACTCACCTTGCCTATGTGGGTCCCCCCACAGTCAAAAGAAAAACTATTATGTAACCAATTAATATTGATGACTAGGTTCCCCGCCTGTAGGCCCTACAACTTGAACGTACAAGGGTCTCCCCTCATGTCACATACTCCAATACCCCATGTAGTCGAAAGAACCCCCCACCCAGCAAACTTGTACTATACATGAATGGTAAAGACTGTCAATGAAAAGCCCCCTCATCTATGAAAACAATGGAAACCCCCCACGCTAACTGTGGGAACAACCTGCAGCTAAAAGTGCACCCAAATAACTGAAACCCCAACAAAACAGCTGAAGCCCCAAACCTCTTGCAATAAATGTATCTATGGCCAACAGGGATATACCGGGCAAAGGTGGTAAGAGGCCCATGGAAAAGACCAAGCGGAAGGTGAAATGACCAATGGCAAGGGACAGAGACCAGTGAAATCCAGGCCAGGAACTGTAGAGGTGACACCCAAATGATGATAAAGTAAGGATAGGGGATGGCAGTAGGGTGCCAGCCAATCTGACCATAAGAAAGGAGGGAAAACCAAATGCTACCATGTCAACTCTCAGTAATTGTGCTCTTGTCTGACTAGGCAGTCCTCAGATGGCGGGCAAGATGTTTCGCTAAATATTTCATGTAGTCTCTTCTTATGTGAGAGATAGTGTCACTTAGTGGATAGAATACTACTATATGCCGACCAAAGAGAAATGGCGAGATATATTAAAAAGCCTGTTCAAAGTTCTCACGTACTGTAAACCATGTTTCCAGCCATCTGTTGTGAAGAAAACGAGAAGTTGCCAACTATGAGAGGGGCCTCCCTAAGGAGGGAAGCCCGTAGGCAGCGGCAGCAGAAAGAAGTACCAAATCCAAGTGCAGAAAAGCCTCAATCCATAAACAGGGGAAAGAGAACAGCGAGCGGTGGATGAGGATGGCTATCACTTCCAGACCAAAGCCATCACTGGACAGGAGGAGGGGACTGAGGGGATCGTCAGATTCCTGCATTGAGAGTTGACTGGAAGCGCGAGGAAAATAGAGGAGACTGAGGATGGTAGAAAACATAGAAGATGAAACTAACTACTAAGCCTTAATGGCTTCCTTAAATAGGTCTTCCCTCAACTTACTTATAAATCAAATAACGATGTGTCACAACTATGACTCATACACTGATGCAACATAAAATTCATATGACCTCGTCATTGGACATGTTCCTGAAATAACATATCCTCCTTTACAGCCACTTTGGTCATGTCCATAACGCTTATAACCTCTTAGTAGAGCAGGTGTATAAAAGTCAATCATCATGCACAGCATTCTTGGTCTTGTGTGCAGCCCCCATCATCTTTGAATAGGTCATATTTATGAGATCATAATATAACAAATGAAACCCCTTGATGAATATCCTGTTTATAGTACCAACATCTTCTACCACTATAGGTCAGTTCAGAAAGGTGACATCATGAGTAATAGGTTGCAACTACAGATGCACAGGATGCAAGCAAGAAAGAAGTTGCCATACAGGACATACAAGACATATGGAGAAGTTGTGACTGGGGTCCTATTGTATGAAACATATAGGACATGATAATGGTAAGAGCAATGCTAGGACATCAAGCATCTGCCTCCAATATTTGATAATTTTTACTAATGTTCCCATCAGGCTAGATCCAGTTCTCTCCACTTCCACATAATAATCATACTAGCCTAAGTCTCTCGAAATCCTATCTGCTTTTATCTTTGCAATCTGGGAAATATTCGAAACTTTAGCTATTGTTATTACTTTCACTACAGTTAAGATTGCAACCATAGTTGTCATAAAAGCTTATAACTTTTCTTAGTAATATTAATAATCACAGACTAGGTGGCTTACAAATTTTCTTGTTCTGGCCCACAACCCTCATTTTGGCCCATTGAATCCAAGAGCTACTGGCCTGAAAATAAAGTGTCTAATTGCACTACCTCTTGGACTGCTGAATCAGTGCAAAACTTTATCCGAACTTTGTCAATGTCTTAGATAGTGATGACTTAGGTGCTAATCCTGTTTTCTCCTATGATTAATAGCGCAGTCGTGATCATTTAGATGATTAGCATCCTCTGTAGTCTGTAGTTTGCAAATTGGTGAAACTGCAGCAATTAACAAAACTTGTTTACAAATCCGTTTCTCAGATACTGATAGTGGTGGGATAAAGTTTTCCATTGGTTCCATACTCCTGGAGATAGTACGAGCTGGATAGAATATTCACTATTGTGCATAGCTTTTGCTTGATATTCATTTACTAGAATTGTACTACTATCATTATTCACCTTCAGTATAGGAAAAATAGAAGAAGATGGTGATCCAGATGTCGGATTGGTAGCTTCTTGGAGTAATAAAGAGGATATTTTCTCCCTAAGACTTGCTAAACTTTTGAATTACATGGTAAAACCCTTGTCTACTCCATTGCACCTTGTGTTCTGATTCCTGTATAGAGTATACCCGTATTGGACCTCGAGAAAGAAATAATGATCGAGAAAGCAGGGTAAGTAAAGTCTAGTGACTAAAAACTTAGGCCAGCAATGCAACAATGACACATGTCCAATCACGTTTCCATGAGCTACTAACTAACCACTCTACTGACAGAGATGAAGTTTCAAGCATATATTTTATAAATACAGAGAAAAATTGTAAACCGCTTTTAAAGAAAAGAAATTCAATATTTTGTATACCATCTATTTGGTTCCAGCACAGCAGCCACTCTATTAGGTATAGACTCCCAGAGTTTTTCCAAAAAGTCTGTCCCAATATCATTTGCCCAAACCTCTGAGAGAGTATTTGAAAAACTCCTTGCTACTACTTCAGGGTCCCCTTTTACCTTACTGATATCAGGAAAGTGTTGGTATAACTTTTTCTTAAGCCTCTTCTAGCAATGCTCAATAGGGTTAATATCTGATGAACTGGTAGGCCATTTCATAACCTGTATATAGTTTTTCTTCAGCTAAGTCAGAATATCTCTTGTACCATGTATTTTTGCATTATCCGGCTGCAAAACAGGATCTCCAATTGTATCTTCAACCTCTTGCAAAGTATTTAGCAAATAATCATCCAAATCCTGAATATACTAGTAGACTCATCTATTGATAGTCTTTTCAACGATAGAAATGAAACCACTCTTAAATTACTCCGAAATGCCAGTCCATACCATTAACTAGATATCAGACACCTTTGTCACCATATGAACACAGTCTTATTTCCACTTTTCTTCCAGTGTTCTAAAGACCCAAATACTCTTTGGATCCTTAGAATTTTCTATCATGCATTCATAACAAAAAACAACCCTCTCCTATTCCTCCTTTATCTATTCCTTATAATTTTTCCTCAAACAAGCCTCTGGGAGACATGACTATCTTTCAAAAGACCTGACTTCCTTGCCTTCCACTTCTTGATATCGACTTGTATATGACTGTACTTGAATGTCCCCACGGAGGCTTCAGGAGTAATTCTGCCAATGGCTAATACCTATTGTGCCTTGATGGCCTAGCTAGGTAGCACTAAGTTCATTTATCAATTATTCTGAGTCTGCTAGTTGAGGAACCATTTTTGGTACAACACCTGATTTCATATCACCTGTAAAAGATTTTAACAGTAGATGGAGGGCAGTGAAGATGCTTGGAAATGGAGGAAACAGAGTGATTTTTTGATCTTAGGGCAATTATTTGTCCCTTCTGAATCTCAGATAAAAAGCTGGTCTGCTGAAGAGGCATTGTTGTTGGGTAGCAAGTTGGCAAATATGTAAGGTTGATGGTGTTGTTGTCACATAAGCGCCGATCGGCCCGAGTTTTTTTGTCACCGGACTTTATATATTCTCGAGTAGTTGGAACAGCCCAAACCGCGCGTCATCCAAGGCCTAGGCGCTATTCCCATCTATCAATAGCTGCAAGAGTCTAAATGCAACCTCAATCATCTCTCGAGAGCCCTTCCTCCCTCCACCCTACATATTGATATAATGATGCGTCCCAGTTTCAAGAACACCTACACCATCACCGACACGGAGGATACCCACTTTGTATTGCGTGTTAGTATGTTTTGTCTGGCCTCTGCTTTCCACTCAAGGGCGCGGGAGAAACATACTAGTTCTTGCGGGAACCAATTGCATTCCTTCAACCGGGGGGTTAGCAAATCACAACCTGCGCCGAGCGAAAACAACGACAAAAACCAAGTAGATGAACAAGGCCGAGGACAATACGCACCCAAACACGCTCCGTGCTCATTCCCTGGATCAATAGCGCGATAGCTGCGCATTGTCTGGTCAGGCTCTTGCATGTGCCTCTCTATGTGGTCATCAGCTTCTTATTTCATGTGAAACCTGCTAAGGGGCATCAGGGGGAAGGAAATAAAGCAACGCACCACCAGTATCTGGGTCTACGTTTGGCATTTTGCATCGCACGGTTCTACAGGCTATTTGTTCGTTAGTGATTGTGCTGTTCCGGGACCAAAGTTCGAGAATGGTAACGTACCTGCATAGTAGACGTGTGCACCTAACCGGATTTTTTTCCAGTCGTCTTCAGTGAACGGGCTTGGTCCTGAGACTTTGATAAAGGGTGGCCGGTTAGATCGGGGCTCAAATTGGAGGGGATTGGAGCGGGTTTGGGAAGAGTGGCGTTGAGGCACAATGATGCGGGGTTATTACGAATTATATTTGCACGGAAACGCACGACGTCGAGTCGTGGGATGCTGTCGGTTATGCGTGAGTTGAGTTCGCGAACGGAGGCGAGGTTGAGCATGTGCAAAGGATACTATTTTCGACCAATGATCGGTTGCTGTATTTGATACGAGAGAAAGGACCGGGGGAGAAGGAGTAATATATACCACGTCTGCAAATCCAGTGACCGGCTGATATCCGACTTCATTGACTGTGGGTGCATTCCTATAGACCTCTCGTAACTCCTCCGGGCAAATCCTGAATAGCGCTAGTGGGCCCTTGGTGCATAGGTAAGCGGACAACTCCCGGAGCTCGATTTCAACGGCAGAGGAGATGTCGTATGCGAGTGGCTGATCTTTCCAGATTCCAACTTGCTTGAGTGGGTACCTGGCAATGAAATCTTTGGAAACTAAGAGTGGGAAGCGAATTGTTCTGGCTTGTTTGAGGAATGGTAGCCGGTACTTTATTGGAAACGTGATGTGTAGGCTACCACTGCCTACTCCCTCAAGGTAAATCTCAGTCGTAACGAGTGCCATCTTTGGATACTGCCTCTGGGTTATGAAGATCCATTGGTGATTTCCAGTCTTGGGACTTTGTTTCCATTCTGCGAACATCTAGAGAGGTTAGTCAGGTTCTCATCTTTTTTTTTGGAGACATTAAGCACTGTAGTAAGGAGGCAGCCTATACAAATTGACGATCATGCTCAAGTCTGTTACCAAGAAGAGTAGTTAGCGCCTTCACAAACTATCACCCAAGCCAACCAAGCATACGTCCATCAGGGATTCCATTCACTTACCCAGATGCCATAACTCGAGCTTCCGCAACCTCAATTCCGCGGCAACTCTTCACCGGGAAAATCCATAAACTCTTCACCCTCCACTCACCTGCGTCCAAGGCATCGAACCCGTGTCGGTATACATTCGCAAGATTACTTGTTTTAACGCCCAACTTTCTCCCATGTTGCTTTGGGGCGAATGTGAGCCTTGAGTAGACTAACCAACTGAAGAAGACAAAGGGGATCCCCAGGGCCAACATATGCAAGATTGGTGTTCTAGCATGTCTCGAGATTAGCAACGGGGGTAGCTCAACAACTATGCGGGCTGCAGACATCGGTTATGTTATTCTAACAGACTTAGCTTGTTAAGCACACTCCACTCGTTTACTCGATCCACTCACATGAACACTATATTTTCTGTTGCTATTCGAGGACAGCAGCGCAGTAGCACCCCTTGGTGTGTTTATTTGCTCTGTTGGTGACAGGGTGAGGGGCAATTGGGAGAGGACAGGAAGGGAGTCCGTGGGTAAGGGGGAGGGATGGCGTTTGTTGCTCCCTTTTTAAGGGGTGGTGTGGTATCATGGGAGGTGGTAGGGCAAGGGGTTAGGCAGAGAAATTGGAGATGAGCTCGGTTCGCAGAGAAAACGGTTTGATTCGATGGGAGTGTAACTTGAAGGGACTTCGAAGGGATTTGAGTGACAAGTGGGGTGGAGGAGGGGCGTGGAGGATAGACAAGGGTATTCCAAAGCCCGAAAAAAAAAAACAAGTTTGCCTTTTCCTTCCCCGCGATCGAGCACAATTTAGCAGTACTCGTGATGTGACATTTGTGAACACGACCGGGCTTGCATTAGTGTGCATGAACAGACATTAACCAATGAGAAGAGGAAATGTTGTATATTAGTCAGTAAATCAGTATATAGGATGCTGATGGTCATGAGAGTAGTAAAATATAACTTACAGTTTTATTTATTCAAAATATAGACCAACAATGCCAACACCAAGAGGCCAGACAACAACATCTTTGAGTATAAGAGGTCAAATTCTTGGCTACTAGATGCTTGATGGACTCCAGAAAATGACCTCGGAAAAGAGTGCCGAGAAAACAGGTATTCTGACCAGTACAAGTTCGAACATCATCTGAATGGCACAACAGATGGTAAGCAAGAACATTATTAGA
This sequence comes from Tuber brumale, assembly GCA_014065205.1. Classification (NCBI taxonomy): domain Eukaryota; kingdom Fungi; phylum Ascomycota; class Pezizomycetes; order Pezizales; family Tuberaceae; genus Tuber; species Tuber brumale. The sequence continues at coordinate 611,145 of JACCEG010000006.1, read as the reverse complement.
AATCTCGGTATGACGGTGAATATCTCTCCTTTGCCATGATTAGTAAAGAAATCTAATAAAGCTATTACCAAGGAAGCAAAAAGTCACCTAATTGATACTGCATTAAAGCATGCAGAACCTGTATAAGCTGGTAAATATATTTATTTTGGCTATAAATTTCATTTATATACAACTAATTAAAATAATAATGATTAAAAGTCAACTTAGATAACAGTCGACAACCAGTCTCAAAAGTGCCTGCAGAGAACATAATTCATTGTTAAAAGATTACAATAAAGTCTTGCTTGAATGTTGCCCATCATGCTGCACATCTTAATTTCAGTATTGAACATCTTTATCAAACTTGGCAATCAGTTATCTTTATGGCTGAGTGATATTATTAGACAAGAAACTAACATTGTTGCTCAGCTCGCAGAGTTTTGTAATTGGCTACTAAACCTTATAAACTACAAAGCATTTTATACAAGTTTGTTCAAGCAGTTAATCTAATGTTTTGGAGTACTATATTGTATGGTAGATCAGGTAAAGTAGTTCATTATTATTATTATTATTGATACTATTTTTCATTTTTATTTTCAATGTACATAAAAGCTAATATAACTAAATTATTAAAGGCAATAAGCTTCCATATTATGTGGAATCTGGACATTATAAAACAGTACCACAGTAGAAGGTTGCTCCTTTAGCTCTACAGAATGAGCATGAAAATGAACTAGCAAAGAATGAATATGCTACAGCAGTGGGGCTTTCGGCTCCATTTCCTAGTGCTGAATTGAAAGTTAGAAAGATAGATTGCAAGAGTAGGATAGATTAGCACATGTATAGGGGAAGAATCTTATTCCCGCTACTTTATCTGTTTACATAACAAGCAATAGATGAGTTTTCCGATAGTAATATTATGATAATGGAGGATAATGCACTACCTTATATCCAATATTATCAGAATATCTCTAGTGTGCAATTAGGATTTAAGAACCTGGTTTAGCTAGCTAATTGGCTAGACTTGAATCTTATCGATATGATATAGACAGAGCTTGAGGACAAGCTCTACAATTAGATTGGATCTTATATGACTACTCATCTAATCATAAAACTAGTTGAGGAGATATGTTCTACTCTTAGATCTTTAATTTTAATTTTAATACTAGATCTAGTAGTGGTTAAACTATCTTGAAGATCAAGTGAGTAAATATAATTAATTAATATCTGCCAAATTTCAGGCCTGAATTGCTGATCACGGAGGAAATCATTTTAACTTTTGAATCTATTTTCTCTTTTCTACTTTTCTTATCATTTTAAGCTATCTATTTATTTGCTTCCAAATATTGTAGTCTATCTCAATTGTTATATTCAGGATATTTCTGTACTTTACTCATTTAACAGGTACTTTGGATACATAGACAAGAATTCCTCTATGTACCTTCATGCACGTCAATACCTGTTAATACAAGGTTAGTCATGTTCACAAATAGTATGACATTATGAGTAATGGTAATGTCCTGACATTTGTAAATATGACCAGGCTTGTATTAGCCTACCTTGGTATGCATTAGTGTATATTTCAGGAGTCAACCAATTGGGAATAACATGTAGATTACGAAATACTTCTTCTTGCATCCAATATCCATGTGAGTAATAAAGTGGAATACACCTTTGTATCATCCGAAGCCATTCAGGAAAAGTATTAACACCATGTTTACCAACAACTACTTTCAGTAAAAGAGGTCAAATTGTGAGCTATACCATCTTAGATGATATTCAAAAGATGATCCTACAACAAATATCAGAAAAGACTAGTAATCTTACTAGTACCTGCTCAAACATGGTTTGAACTGTAGAAGAATATATAATGTAAACTAGTATTACAAACCTTTTTGCCATGAAAAATCTTTCACCTCTGCCAGTATCAGTAAAGTGTTCAAATAAGTATAGTTTTTCAAAAACCTACACATTGGCCTTCCAACTTTAAACATTTATTTTAGTATAGCCACTGAGACAGGCCTTTTGACAAGAGTCCTAATAGTTTAGAAAATAATTTACAGCCTTTAATGACCTCTGTAGCATGTTTTATGTACAAAAATGCCAAATTTGTTTAAAATATGTTTTTACATATAAAATCACTTCTGCTTCTTAGCTATCTTTTCTACTAATTTTTATCTCAATTGACTTAATAGTTTTAATAGTATTTCATCATTTAAATAAATAGTCATGATTTCTATAGCAATATATTATATAGAAGATACCTTAAAGTTGTAGTACTGCAAGACAAGAAACATTAATCAATATTGCAAGAAAGCTTAGTAAACAATATTTTTTTCACAAGTTAATTTATATATATATATTATAAATACACAATAGATTTTCCTTGAAACTGCTTTATTTTAAAATAGTCCTACTATTGTAGGTAAGTATTTTTTCTGAAGAAAATACGAAAAGGTATTTATCTGAAGAAATTATACTGTAGTTGCCACACTTCAAACTGATTTTCCTACAAACTAAAAAATCCCATATGTAGGTTTCAACAAAACTACACATAAATGAGATTCTTAATGATAAGGAAACAAACCAATTAGTTGAAACAGCTTTAAAAGATGCCAAGTACTGTCGGATACCCTTTGCTCAACTTACTGCTGCTAGTACTTTTTATTTTTTATTTTTTATTTTTTTATTTCTTGACGATTCTTATTAATCTGAATATATTATTCACATAATTAAAGATTAATTAATTAATTATCTGTAATTTACGTATTAGCAGACAGGTAGTTGCAAAAGTTTTATGAGAAAACAAATCTAATGTTATAAGCAAACCACAATACCAACTCTACAGCCAGCATAAAAAGTAGTATGGCTTCCCATTGGTTATTAAAATTCACCACAAGATTGACCCTATGTTATATTGACAGATGAGTCATATTTTGGGAGCAGCAGTCTTCAGTATTGCAGAGCATGTGGTACTCTAAGACCTATTAAAAAGGGTTATCAGGCTCAAAAAATTCTGTGAAGGTTTGCTAAAAGAGTAATAGTAGTTGTTTGTAATTCAATTTCATAAGATGAAGGTGATATAAAGCTAACACCCTAACGATTATCAAATTAAATATTATTATCATGATATTTTTTAATGTATATTAAAGCTAATTAAAAAATAATATTCTGATACAGGAAAAAAATCTATCATGCTATATGTACACTCATATCTAATAAGTCTTCAGACCCTCACATAGCAACAAGAGAAAAAACATATCTTGTAATCTTTTATTTCACTCTAAACCAATAAAAATTGTTAAAGATGACAACAAAGTTCTAGTATAATTAGTTTCTTGTAAGGAAGATTACAGTAAATAATTAAAACAATTAGACAGAAATTATAAGTAGGTAATTTAAATATTATGAAGGCTTAATTTTAATAATATTTTCTACATAAAAATACAAGTTACTTTCAGATAATTAACAAAACTAGCATGCATCAGGACAACCTGCAAGTAATATATATATTCCTAGAAATATCACAGTAGTAACAGCAGGTAGAAGTGTATATTTTACCTAATTGCTTGATAAAGTATGGCTTGGAGGAAAACTTAACCAATAGTACACTATTCAATCACTATTAATAAAACTATAGGGAAGTAATTCCTTTAAAAAATATCTGAGACCTAAGACTGATATTTAAAGTCTTTTAAATATATAAAGTTATTAATATACAACATCATAGAAAGACCAACTAGTAATATAAAGCGATAAGTGACTTAATTTCTAAAATCCTGAATAATCAACTGAGATTAATTAATTATTAAATTATTAGGAAAATTTAATTTGTCAATTCTCATGAATAAGTACAGAAAAATACTATTGAATTTTAAATGTTATATATTTAATTCTAAAGTTTCATATAATATTATGTAATTAAAATATATAAGTTATATAATTAGTTAAATAATACATTGTTGTATAAAATAGGTAAAGAATGACCATAGAAAAAAATAGATTATTTTTGTAATGTTTAGCCTCTGACTTCATATGAGATAAGGATTAATATATCTTCATAGTCATTATAATAATATAACAATATTCTTAGGTAATATACCAATGGTACAGAAATTCAAACAGTATGACAACTTGTATTCTAACAAGGTTGATATAGTGTATTGTAGTTTAAGATGATTGAACTTGTATCATTGTATAAGGAGTATCATGATAGAACAGATTTAACAGATTGCTAAGGTAATTTAGATAACTGCGTGAAGAACTAACTACTAGGCTTTTTTTTTATTTTTTTATTTTTTTATTTTATCTTCAATTTTATTTTGTGCTTAAAGGTATTCTGTCTACATATAGTCCAAATGATGGCAGACTCACTAACCACTTCTCCTGCACCAGCTACCAAATAGCTAGAACTAATGACGGGGCTGTTTTTTTTATTTTTATTTTTATTTTTTTTCTGCAGATGTTTCATTGTTATTTAGGGTACAAGAATACTGCATGTATCACTAACTATGGCATAAAACAATCCCCATTACTCCTTCCACCGGGCCTCAACTGTATTTCCACAACCCTATGGTATGGGCCCAACGGCGCATCTCGCCACTATTACAAAAGACAAGTGGAAGAACATAAGAAGAAACTACCGGGAAGATCACCATAAAAACAAAAGAAATAATCGCAACAAGTTGCACAATAACCACACAGGAGATACGAGCCAGCAATTGGGAGGTAGACCACCAAGACCAAGTACTGTCCTAAACGAGAGGCTGTCTGTGGGGGACGGCTGTAAAGAGTATCAGCAGTAGGGTGGGAGCCAGAGAAAGAATATAGCAGTAGGGTGCAAGCCAATCCAACCGTCAAGGAAGAAAAGAAACTGAACGAGACTGTGTCAACTCTCGGTAATCATATTTATGTCTTGCTGGGCAGTCCCAAATATAGGAGGGCAAGAAATTTTACCATGTCTCTTATGTAGCCGTTTGGTTTAAGAGAAATAGTGTCAGTTAGTAGATGGGATACTGCTGCTTAAGCCAAGCTTAGGGAGAGGGCAAGATCGAAATGCGGGCCGGTTGAAGAGTTCTTGCATACCGCAAACTGTATTCCCCACTGTCTGAAGCATGAAAAGTGAGGTCTTGCCAACTGAGAGGAGGGGCCTCGCAAAGTGCGGGGAAGAGGAGGGAACAGGTAGCAAAAAGGCAGTACGAGGACACAAAAGGAGAGAAGCTGGAACACGTAAAAGAGCAAAGAAGGATAGCAGGAAGAGGATGAGGATAGCTCTCACTCGTAAGCTGAAGCCATCACCGCAGGAGAAAGGGGTTGGATGATCAGGAAAATCCTTGGTTGAGGAGGGATTTCAAGGAGGAGGAAAACAGGAGAGAGGAAGGATAAATGAACTACTAGGCTCTACTAGGGTTCTTTAATGGTGCTTCCTACAACTGACTTATAAATCAAATCAACTATGTATCATAACAGTGATGTGTTTATATATGTAACAAAAAACTCTTATGACCTTAATTTTAATTTTATTTTTAAATCCGTTTTTATTTAGTATTAAGGAACAAGGTCACGTCAGCCCAAGCTATGTAGACCTAAACCTCCACCCCTGCCCCGGCTCAGAAAGGCTGAAGAAAAACCGTCTAACTACAAGGCCAGCAGGTGTAAAAAACTCCCCCTAACTACAACCGCTACAGTATACACGAACCCAAAACCTCCACCGACGCGCGACATAAGAGAAATCCCAAACCCCAACAGTGAACCAACTAAAACAACAGAAAGAAATCCCAAACCAATGAAAACCCATAAACCGAACCCGAAGGAACACCATGTGGCCTAAGCTAGTCAGATATACTGAGTTCGCTATCAACGAACTGGTCCTGAGCACTAAGCGGGCGAATGTACCCTACGTCTGATAGACTTGGCAACAGGGGCAAGGGAAACAAAAGTAGGAGAAACCCAACCGAAGCCGAAGGAAGGCGCGTGGCAGGGCCCAAGAACCCCAGAGGTCCGCCGGAAAACCAGACCGGGTGGGGAGGCCAGCAGACAAAGTGCTGACCAGGAAGAGGTGGTAGTAAGGTACCAGCTAGGGGGGGTGGTACTGGCCCAAGACCAGCAGGAAGTGTAGTAGGCAGTAAGGTGCCAGCTAAGGTGGGGGGGTAGCAGTAGGGTGCCAGCCTGTGGTAGCAGTAGGGTGCCAGCCGATCGCACTGAGAAAGTATAGAGGAGGGGTAGACCCAGGTAATAAAACAACTATCGGAATCGTGTTCGTGTCTCACTAGGCGGCCTCCAGCAAGCCCCAGCAAAGCCAGCAGTTTTACCGCATCTCTCAGGTAGTCCCTTGTTCTACGAGAGATAGCGTCACTATAGTGGATGGGATACCACCTGCTGAAGCGATGAGTGAGGAAGGAGAATGGCGAAATCGACCGGAGCCTGTTGAGGAAACCTGACACAACTACCCAGTTTCTTTAGGGGAGGGATACAGGAATCCATCGTAATCGCGTACCACAAACCGTAGTCCCAGCCGTCTGGTGTGATGAAAAGAGGGAAACCCGACCGTGCTGATGCTAAGCGAGGCCTGGCAAAAGCGGGGTAAGGGAGGTACCCAGCATCGTGAGATGCTGGAAGAAGAGGATGGGGTATCCCCAGAGGGTAAACCTCAAAGGGAGAGGGCAGTAGGGATGGACTCGAAGTCCAGAAGGATGAATGGCGATAGCCTACACCCCCCCCGAGGGGAGGGTGCAGACCGAAAAGTGGTGATAGTTTGGTGTGGTGTTGAGTTTATCCTAAATAGGAAATAAATTTCAATCACCGGAGGTGTAGCGGAGACGGAGGATGACTCTTATGACCTTATTATTATTATTATTATATATCATTAGGCTTATGGAGCTGCAGTGGCTATGAAGCTAACCAACATACAAAAAATACAGGAAGCAAGAGTGTCTATCAGATATCCCGTCTCATATCGGAAGGTAGCAACGTTCGTTTGGGCCAGCTCATGAGCCATAATGACAAAAGGCAATGCTCCCAGCCTCCTGATGCCTAACCAATATAGGAAACAAAAGTAATTACCCTAGACAGCCCCGTTCCTTCTCTCAGTTGCCGCTTGGTGTGTCTTGAGGTATATGGGACATTCCTTAGAATTAGCCTGGTAAGGGTCACCACAGTTGACGCATTTGATGGTGGGGTGCAAACATGCTTTGCCCTTGGTAGGACAATCTAATCTGCCACAGGTGTGAAGGTGTGCTGGGTGTTTCATGGAGCAGATGGTACAATTTTGAGTGCCAGTATACTGAGAGGGGTGGTGGCCAAAGGCCAGGCATTTGGTACATTGGATGTCAGGGCCAAAGGTCAAGTAGCATTGCACTTTGAACTTCTTCCCAAGTAGTGAGAGGCCTCTGCTGAGAGCTTTGTCTGTGGAGTCTTCGCCGGCAATAGTCAGGACCATAGCTGATGCTTCTTTGTCCTGATGTTGGGCTGGGGTGGTAAGCCATCTAAGAGGGTGTGGAAGGTGGATGCCTGGGTTGAACTCTTCAATTTCAGACTGAATAATGAAAAAGGTGGAGGAAGTGGGGACGCCATGGAGGATGACCTTGTGCCAGATTTCATCTCTTCGGAGGCCAATGGCTGCAGGGATGGTGGCTCTGATTGCTTCCCCAATGGCAGAAGGATGTGCTTTGAGGACAGAGGTGGCAAGTGTGTTATCCTTAGTAAAAAGGAGGACATGGTAGTTGGTGGTGAATTCAATTCTTGCAATAAGGGGTTTCTTGATTGCATTGTTGATTGCATTGCAAATGCAGAGGGGGTTGGTGGTATCAGGTAGGATAGAGCCATTTCTTTCAATGACAATGGTACGGTTGCGTTTAGTCAAAACAGCTGGGGTTGACATTTTGGCTGGTGGAATGGTTGAGGATTTGGCTGGGACTGCTCTAGCATCTCTTTGGGCCCAGGTTTGTTGTTGTGAAGGAGTGGGCAAGGTGGTTTGTTGTGGTAGGAGAGAGTTATTGGTGGTGGAGTTGGTACTGCAGGTGTTCAACCTGATAGATAAAGTGTGCAACTTGCTCTTGAAGTGTTTGGATGTCTGTAATATGTGGATTCTGAACCACCATGAGGTGTTCCTGCAGGGCCTGGAAGGCTTCTTCAAGGTGTTTGGTGCAAATTGTAAAGTCAAGGTTGGTGTTGGAGATGCCTTCACCCAAATACCTTGGTGAGAAGGTAGGAATGGAAAGATATTCTTCTGTAGAGGTGGTAGAGGCAGGAGTAGGCACCATTTGAACTGGGGAGCCTGGGTCTTTCTCCATGTGTGTATCCTCAGGCAAGGCGGGGTTGGGAGGTGGGATGGGTGTGTTGAAGGTGGCTGCCAATAGGGTTTGCACCACCCCTCCCTCTGCCCCTACATCTATTAGATATCAGAGGGTTGGGAAATCGGACTCAGTTGATAAAGATGATAAAACACAAACGAGGGGAGATGATTTGCGGTTGAAAAGTCCTTAAAGTGAAGGGGTGAATCAGTGAGAGATGGTTGTCAACCAATGAGGTGAAAGCTTGGTAAGACATTTGGTGTAGTTTTTTCTTTGGCTGTAGTTGTAATGGCAACGGAGTCAATCAGATAACCTTGAAAGCAGTCATCCCTATAAACCGCATAACCTCTTACCAAGTCCTGTGCATACAATCGAATATCCTGTGTCATATCCTCCTAAATCTTTTGTATAGCTCTCATGATTTCTTAATAAGTTATATGTATAAAAATAGCCAAATAACAAATAAAATCCTTGTACTTACAGTTGTACCATAGAGCAAAACCTTTTCTCTCTTATGACATGAGTTTGAATTTGGGAGTATTTTATTCAATTAATAAACTGTAATTCTATGAGAAATATATTAGTAGTACTAGTATTTAAGATAGAAAATATCATATATATCTGATTTTAGTACACTTTATACATTACTAAAATTAATCATGTTATCAAAGGAAAATGGAAAAAAAAGTCCCGTACATCGTAGTTCAATTAAATAGAAATACCCCGCACCTTGCATCTTGCTAATGCCCCTCTACAACACCAGTCAAAGAAAGAATTGCCACTTTGGGACGACCAAAACTTCCACCTTTTATTATCACGACTGTTATACCACCCAAAATGCGAAATGCCTACGACTTTCCACAGAAAAGTATGGTGCAAATAGTGAATAGGTTTTACCAACACCAGTGCATCTGGTAATACTTCTATTTTACTAGGATATAGAGATATAAGTAGATATACTAAATTTGAAGGCTCTAAGTTCAATTGATAATCATGTGAAGATTTTTGTTTTCTTAATTTGATATATGATAAAATAAATGGTTAGGTTTGTTACAATACAAGATATCTGTTTCTATCTGTTTCTTTATGCATACTTCATAAGAACTATTTAAATTATATCAAAATTGATATGAGAATGGGAGAAAATATCTCTGCGGAAGTGGGATGTCAGTCCCCTCCACTAATAATAAATATAAGTACTTTACAAAGCCAAAAAAGGCATGAGAGACAGAGGCTAGAAAAGTTGGAAAAACAGGTCAGCTGTAATTTATCCTGAAATGATCTGCTAAAAATTGTAAATATTATATAGCTAAGAAATGTATTATTAACATAGTTGTGTACAGAATCACAATTTTGAACAAGAATGTATGCTACAGATACCAATGCTGAATGTGCTTCCTGAACATGAATTTCAGGAGTATAGAAATGTCAAGGATGCTGCTATTAGCAGCATTCCTATACTAAGACTTCTCAGTCAACCAGTGGCTAGTAGTAGAAGTGGTCCCACAATTGAAGATCAAAGAGAGTCAGATGAACTGAAAAGGTTCTAAGACCAGTGGCCAAGAAAACAGTACTCTTAATTAATTATTATTACTCTGCTAGTTGATATAATGAATATTGTAAACATAATAATATGAACACGCTTTTTTTTGAAACTTACACTTGCGCTCTTTTTGCTAAGATGAGAAAATTGCATTTGAAGTATGGCATCCAGAAAACATAATTCCTAGAAAATTAAGTTTTAGTTTTCCTCCAACTTTGACATACTACTACTTTATGAGAAAAATATTTAAAAATATCTTAAGTACATAGAGAATATCAGAATAAAATAGAAAATATTTCTATGTGAAAAGTCTAACTCTAATTAGAAATCTAGGATATGTTTTTAGGCATTTTATTCTCGGAGCAAGGAGGCCGACCACATCTTCATAGTTGACTGATCCTACTTATACTAGATTGTCCTTGTAGCCTTCCCTGCTCATTCAAGTTAATAGCCTGCGTTGTATTCTTATCTCTCTTCTGCCTTGATGAAGATCCCACTTCTAAAACACTACTTACACTCAGAGCTTCAATTCTTTGCCTTTTTCTGCTGTAGCAATATCCTAAGACTTACTCATTACTACAGCTATAAAGTATTGTTATTTCTTTAGACAATACATTGTTGTCAAGATTTTGTAACTTTCAGGCTTTATGGGTTGCATTTTTATTTTTATTTTTTTTTATATCATATATTACTTGATTAGGGTACAAGAAGGTGCATGCGGCGTAAGCTATGGCAAAAAGAAAACCCTTAATTTCAAACATCCCTCCCCCCGCCAGGTAAAAGCCGTCCGTCCCAAGCCCCTCTGGTATGGAGCCAACCGCACATCTCGCCCCCAGCCAGACCTATCCCTACCTCGCAAGCGAACTCGGAGAATAAGTGAAGACTAACTAGAGACAAGCAGGCAACATCAGGAAAAACCCCCCGTGAAATCTCGGCCCGAAGGCACAAAAGAAACCAATTAATATCCCAAATGCACCCCCTATAGGGATGACTAGCCAATAGTGAAAGTCGGGGCGGTAACGCCTCACCCGGTGCGGGCTCACAAGGAGGTATGGAGGTAGGTGTCGGCCTTGTCACCTAGAGGAAGGATTGTTGGGCAGTAGCGGCAGCGCCACACTCAAGCCCTGACGAGAGGTAGCAGTAAGATGCCAGCGGGGGTTGGATTGTTGCCGGAGAAACTCCAGCAGAATGGGGGTAGCAGTAGGATGCCAGCCGGGGTACCAGTAAGATGCCAGCTTGGGTGGGGGTGCGGGAGCAAAGCCCGCGAAGAGAGAAGATGGCAGTAAGAGGCAAGCTGTCTAGTAGTAGTAGGGTGCCAGCCAAGGTGTGGTGTAGCAGTAGGGTGCCAGCCGATCGCAACCGCGGGGAGTGTAGGAGGAAGGCATTCGCCCCAAACGACAAAGAGGCTGTCGGTAGCGTGTTCGTGTCCTTCTAGGCGGCCTCCAGCAGGCCCCAAACAAAGCCAGCTGTTTTACCGCGTCTCTCATGTAGTCCCTTGTTCTCAGAGAGATAGTGTCACTATAGTGGATGGGATACCACCAGCTGGAGCGATGAGTGAGGAAAGAGGGTGGCGAAATCGACGGTGGCCTGTTGAGGAAACCTGACACAACTCCAGCAGTTTCTTTAGGAGGAGGGATACAGGAATCCGTCGTAATCGCGTACCGCAAACCGTGATCCCAGCCGTCTGCCAAGATGAAGAAAGGGTTGTAGCCGACCGTGCTGATGCTAAGCGAAGCTATAGCAAAAGCGGGGTAAAGAGGTTTCTGGACATCGTGAGATGCCAGAGGGGAGGATAGAGTATCCCAGGGGGGTAGACCCTCAGGGAAAGGGGAGGGAGACAAGCCCGAAGCCTGAAAGGATGGATAGAGATAGCCTACACCCCCCCCAAGGGGAGGGTGCAGACCGAAAAGTGGTGATAGTTTGGTGTGGTGTTGAGTCTATCCCAAATAGGAAATAAATTTCAATCACCGGAGGTGTAGCGGAGACGGAGGATGGCTTTATAGGTTTCATTTTTAGTACTATTTTATGATGTGCTTTGTGTAACAAACCTTTATAGAAAAAATGTTATGACTTTAATTCAAAATACCACAAGAAGCAGTTGTACAATTGAGATAGGATTTGGTACTACTGATGCCCAGAAAGTGCAAGATATTTTTAGTTCAAAGAAATGCATTTTGGTATTTTTCACATTTTCCGATTCTGAAGGAGCAAATTACGCTATAAAATGCTCATGAATATTTTTTGAACTGATGAATATATACTCTACATGTCTACAAAGCTTTCTAGGCTGAAAGAAATTGTTTGATGTTAAGTGCCCAAGTGTAAGTTCTAAAAAAAAGACGTTCATATTACTTTAAAATGTGGACTTATTGAAATGCAAGAAAAATAATAAGGGAAATATTACCTTGACTATGAATTGAACTTATGATCTTGAAAAGTTATTGTTCCTACTTATATCCCTATACCATAAGGATATAGTGTCATTACAGGATACAATGGCCTTGGTACACCTTTGCAACGCTTGGCACCATATGTGATACCAGTCATTTGCTACCCAGAAAGGTGTATTTTAAAGAAATCAACCAATTCCAACCGACAGCTGAAGGAATTCTTGTATAATGATGGATATTGACACGGTCCTCCCCACTCCCGGAGCTCTTCTGGTACTGCTGCTGGCCCCTCTTCTCCTGCCTCTGCCTGTCAAAGCAGCAGGTCACACCCTACTTCCCGGACCAGCACTCCTGGCACTCAAGTAACCTCTGGCTTAGAAGAGGGCTGGATAATCATGTACCTGCTTGCCAAAGCCAGCCGCCTAGCCAGACTGAACTCACAGACGTTCTCTGCTCTATACAATCCCAATGTTAATACCTGAGACTCAGCAGAAAACGCCATCGCACTCAGCTTCTGCACGCTAGTCACAATGGTCCACAATCTTGCTCAAACCGTCTCCACGCTCACAGCCTGAGTTGACACTATCAATACACTGATGGGTATCTGCAGAATCCTTACACGTCTTGGTATTAGATATCCTACTTGTTATCTGTTTCATTATATATCTGGCAACAGGGAATGACACTTAGTTAGTGTTCTTATAAATATCTAGAATACTTGTCATCATTCACAGTATTTATTCTAAATTCAAGTACAATCGATACTGCGATTATTACTCTTAGGCAGTTGCCTACTTCCCTTGCTTGAACGCTAGTAATCGGATCATATCATAATATTGGAGTAGAAGGTATAATAACTGGTTATTCTTTAAATGTATATATAGGATAGTATAATAATTGATTGCATGAAGAACTAGCTATCAAGCCGTTTTTTTTTTCTTTTTCTTTATCTTCGTATATTTGTTGTTATTTAGGATGCAAGAACTTGCATGCAGTGCTAGCTATGGTATAAACAATCTCCATTCCACCTTCCGCCCAACCCAACTGTATTCCCAGGACCCTCTGGTGTAAGCCTAACTGCACATCTCTGTCACAAAAGCTCCAACATATCTGAACAAACAGAGGAAACAGCCTCAGTATGTAGCAGGAGAACATAAGAAAGTAACCACCTAGAACACTGCCATGAAACAAATGATATATCGCAACAGTAGATCTCACAACAACCAAGCCAGAATATATACGCTGGCAAATGGAAAAATGTTGAATAATTCCCAGAAGGCAAGGCAGACTGAGACAGATGTGGACTGTGAGGAACAATGAGAGAGTGTGGCAGTAGTAGCGTACCAGCTACTGAAAGGACCTGGCTGTAGGGTGTAAGCAAATCCAACCATTGAGTCAGGAAGTAAACCGAATGCTACTCTGTCAACGTTCAGTAATTGTATAGGTGTCTTGCTAGGTGATACCTAGTGCAGGAGGACAAGCGATCTAACAATACTTTTCAAGTAGTTTCTTATTTTCAGAGAGATAGCATTGTATAGTGGATGGGATACCACCACTTAAGCCTATGGTAGGAGAGGGATGATTGACCAGTAGACTAGATAAGAAGTTCTCATATAATGAAAATGATATTCCCAGTTGTCTGAAAAATGAGAGGCGAAGGGTTACTGACCCTGAAAAGTGGCCCGACTAAGTAAGGTCAAGGAGAGGGAGTAGGCAGCTGAAAGGCATTAGCGAAACCCAGAAAAAAAGAGGCTTCAAGGCGTAAATTAGTGATAAAGGACAGAAGGAAGAGGATGTGGATAGCCGATACCCCTTCGCCAAACCCATAATACTAGGTGAAGAGGCGTAGGTGAGTGTGAGAATCATGTGTGGAGTGTTGATTTCAATTACATGGACAATAGTGGAGACTGAGGATAAACTAGGCATTACACCTTTTCCTTCTTTTCTTTTTTTATTCCTTTTATTCTCCCTTTTTTCTTTTTTCTTCTTATTTTATCAACATATATTTCATTGTTATTTAGGGTACAAGAATCTGCATACAGCACTAGCTATGGCATAAAACAATCTCCATTCCTACATCTGCCTGGTCCAATAATATCCCCAAGAACCTCTGGTATGGGCCTAACTATACATCTCCACCCCAAAAGTCCAAACATTTCTGAAAACAAAAGAAAAGACATCAGAGAAAAGTAGGGGATCATAGAAAGGAAACAACTGAAAACGTTTGCGAAAAAGCAAATGAAAGAGCACACTAGTGGATCTTACAACAACTAAGTGAGATATTATGTGCTGGCGGAAGGAAAAATGCTGAATAATTCTCAGAACATGGTGCAGACTGAGACAAGTGTCAACTGTATGGGAAGGTGGGATAAGGTGCAGTAGTAGGATACTAGCTAGAAAAAAAATATAGGAGTAGGATGCAAGCTAATCCAACCATCAGGTCTTGAATGAAACTAAACGCGACTGTGTCAACCCTCAGTAATCCAAGTTGTATCTTGCCGGGCAGTCCCCAGTGGAGGAGGGCGAGCGATTTTACAGTTTCTCTCATGGAGTCCCTTGTTCTTGGGCACATAGCGTGACAAAGCGGAGGGAATTTCACTGCTGAAGCCAGCCATAGGGAAATGGGAGATCAACTCGAGGGCCTATTGAGGAATTGTTGTGTACCGCAAACCAAACTCCTACCCATCTGAAGCATGGGAAGAGGAGAGTTGCCGACTGTGAGGAGGAGCCTGGCTGAGTCAGGTGAGGGGGAGGAAACAGGCAGCAGAAAGGCAGTACTGAAACTCAAACAAGGGAGTCCTTAATGTGTAAAAGAGCAAAATAGGACTATGAGAAGCTGATGAGGATAGCCACAACTACTAGGCCGAACCCATTATGGGAGGAGAGGTGGAGTGGATGCTCATAAGAATCTGGCATTGCCAGTTGATTTCAAGCATGTGGAAAACAAAGAGACTGTGGATGAATTAGGTATCCAGCCCCTATGGTGCTTTTATATTGTTCTTCACTCAACCTGCTTACAAATTAAAACCACTATAAGTCACAATCTCAACTTGTACACTCCCATAACATATAAGTTATGTGACCTCACCATTGGTCCTATGCGCAAGCCACATGACCTCTTAACATATTATGTGTGTAAAATGATATCTCCTTCTGCACAGCCACTGTGGTTATGTGCATAGCTCCTATGACCTCTTAATAAGTTAAGTGTGTAAAAGTTAAATATAGTGCATAGCCTCCTTGGTCGTATACATAGCCTCCATGTCGTTAAAACAGGTCATGTACGTGAAATCGTAATATAACAAATGAAATCCCATGACGAATATCCTTGTCATAGTGCAATTATGTCATTCCATTGTAGACAAACTACAATTGTGATATTAGCTCTCCTTTTTCCATAACCTTAGTCTCCTGAGGTTCCTTGCTACTCTTATTACCTATTACTACAGAAGTCCTCTCGCCTGTACCTCTGTTATCTGTACTTATCATTTGCCAGCCAGGTTAGTCGTACCTGTTCCTCTATTGCAATGAATTTCTCCTAGTTGTACATTCTTTCCATTAGACGTCATTTGAATGCCAATGTTGCACTGGTCATCTGAGATGTCATAGCCCATATATTCACTGCCTCCAGTTGGTGTTGGGGTCCCGAATAGTGGTCTCCAATTCCATAATTATTGCTTTCAATTTCTCCTCTTCCTTACCAAGTGTCTTTGGTCTGATAAAGGGTTTATATCCCCCCTCCTCGCACTTTGTTCTGTCACTTCAACTCTCCTTCCCTCTGATCCTTTCACCAACTGGTGATAGCAGTGACTGCGGATGGAATCCTGCCAGTTGATTCACTCATGTTTTCAGTCATGGGGGGTTTTCGTAGTCTTTCCTTCCCCCTTAACAGCATGCCCGCTATCCTTGGCTGATGATGTTAGTTTGGTGGCCTACATGGGTGACTATCTTGTGTCTCTTTTATCCAATGCATGAATGGTGCAGTAGTTATTTGTATAAATGGTCCTCGACATTTTGGTGTACATGGTATCTCTTTTGTGTTTCTTTTGATTCTGTCTCTTTCCTTGTGTACTGGCTCCATCTCATCTATTTCCACAACATCTGTCTAGCTAACAGTTTTCTGTGCACTTGCTAGAGTATCGTTAGTAGAAGAGTTTGATGGCATCTTGGGTGGTTGCAAAGTTGTGGCAGGGTACTACTCTTGAATATGTTCGGGAGGATAAATGGTCCACTTGGTACAGTATTGAAGTTTCTTGTAGAACAGAAAAAATCTATTATACATTCAAGTTCATATTCGTCTTGGCTCACGATTTCGATAGGCAGTGGAAGTAGTTAGTTCTCAGAGGGAAAGGTATTGTTTTGGTAGAGTTTGAAGAGACCCATGTGGAACGTAGGATGAGTGTTCATTCCGTGGGAGAGGTTGAATTTACATACTTGTAGTCTGATACGTTTGATGATGTTGAACGGTTTTTGTTTCTTGTAGTCTAGTTTCTGTGAAGGTCTTCTAGTTTGCATGATTCTAGGTATCAACTAGACTTTGTGGTTGGCTGAGAGGTTGAAATCACATTTTCCGTGACGATCGGTGTATTCTTTTTGTTGTTCTGGTGCATGAATTATTTCTTCCCGCAATATGTCATGTAGTTGTTGCATATCTCTTGATACAGTTGTTCGTACTGGTATGTCGCATTTCGCTAGTTCATATATTGGATTGTATCCATAGTTCAGAAACGAGGGTGTCGCCTTGATAGTTTCTTGTCTTCTATTATTATATGCGAACTCTGGTGTAGCTAGCATTCTTGCACTATTGTCTGGTTGGTAGTTGACATATGCCCGCAGATATTATTCTAATATCGCATTTGACCTTTCTGTTTGTTTATCGGTCTGAGGTTGAAATGCCAGGCTTAGTTTTTGTTCGAACTGCTATCACTGTGTGATCACTTTCCCGCTATTTGCCATGAATAGTGATCCTCTAGCTGTGATAATATCTTTTGGTAATCTATGCAGTCTGTACACCTGATCTTTGAATCCATGAAATAATTGTTATATCTATATCTATCCGGTAGGCAGAAGGAAGGTTATTTTTGTCACATGATCCATAACGACTCATATTGCCTTATAACCTCTCAATTCTGGTAGCCTAGTGATGAAATCCATGCCTATCGCTTGCCCTTGTCGTCCAAGTGGTTCGATTGGTTACAGTAATCCATATTGTGCATCTTGCACTGGTTTCTTTCTTTGGTATACCTCACAATTCTTGACATATCATTTAACATCTTCACTTGTCATAGTCTAGTTGTATGATGTCCTGATCGATTCTGTCATTTGAACCATTCCACTGTGGCCTGCTTGCAGTATATCATGATTCCTTCCTATTGTTTCTGGACGGAGAAGTTCATCATTTAGAATCCTCACCTTATTGTCATACTAATGGTAACTATCTTCCTCCCACTAGAATCACAGTGGCACTTTTTTCCTTTTCTTTTAGCCTTTCTTCTAAGCATATTGGATTGCTGTTATTTCCTGATTCTTTGCTATCATTCTTCTTATCCATTCTGTATCGCTGTTGTTTAATACTGTTATGGTTTCTTCTTCATTGAAAGCTTTATATCTGCAGTCTTCTTCTTCTTTCTTGAAGTATCTTTTATTTAGTAATGGGATCCCTTTTCTTTGCAGGATTCTTTCATCGTCAGTGGTCAGTATAGTGTCTTGTCGATGAGTGAGGGCCTCTGCTTGTCCACCCTGTTTTCCTAATCAGTATTTGATCTTGATATGATATTGCGATAGTGTTTCCCTCCATCTTACTTGTTGTTGGTTGAGTTCTTTGGCAGTGCTAAATGCTTTGAGGTTTTTGTAATCAGTTATGGCTCGTATAATATGTTCGCTACCTAATGCATATTTACTCTATAGCTTAAGTGCTGGAACTATAGCTAATAGTTCTTTATTATGAATGTCGTCGGTGCATTCGGCTACTGTTATAGCCTTAGATCGGAATGCTACCCGTAGCTATACATTGTCGATGCCTTATTGTGACAGAATGTCAGTGTATACATAAATGGATGCATCTATTTTTCTATTATAATTCGTAGTTTGGGATCGGAATATGGTAATATAGGTACCATGGTGTGTTTGTTCCAAAATCCATCAAATGTAGTTTGTAGTTTTTCTTCCCATTGCAATTTGACATCTTTTGCGGTTATTTTGTATAGTGGCTTAACTACAGGGTCGAATCATTGGAAAAATCTTCCATGAAAGTTACAAAAGCCTAGGAAGCTAGGTACTTCATTTCCGCCCACTGGTGATTTCCATTCATCAATCATCATGGTCTTGACTGGATCTGTTCATATTCCTTCAGAATTGACAATAAACTTTTAATATTCTGTGTCCTGTTTGTGGAATTCACATTTTGTTGGTTTTAATTTAATCTGAGCCTTCCTTTGTACTTACATTATTTGTTGGAGATCCTGGCAATGATGTTTCAATATTTTGTGGTATATGAAGATATTATCTAAGTATATGATACAATATATATCTATGAACTTACTAAGTTTGGAGTTAATCTATCACTGGAATATGGCTGGTACATTGCACAATCCAAACGGTATGACTAGATAGTCTTATAGTCTATATCTAGGTCGAAACGCTGTTTTTCATATGCCTCTTTCAGAGATTTGTATATTGTAGTAGGTATCGATAATGTTTAGTTTTCTGAAGTTTTGTGCTTTTCCCAATATATTCAAGATTTCATCAATCAGGAGTAGCAGATAATAGTCTTTCTTGGTTCCTGCGTTTAGTCCTTGGAATTCTATGCATAGTTTGAGTTTTCCATCTTTCTTTTTGACAAATAAGATTGGTACTCCTGCTGATGATGATGATGGTCTTATTCAACCTCTTTCTAGGTTTTGGTATAGGAATCTTTTTCAGGCCTTCCATTCTTCTGCTCCTAAAGCATAGAGTTTCATGAACGGCGCATTTCCTACCAGGTCGAATTTGTTGTCCTCTTCACGGTATTCTGGGAGATTTGTGGTTCCATCTTCTTTGCATATATTTAGGAACTCGTGGTATTCTCGTAGGTCCAGTTGCTATAATGTTATCTTTCCCTTTATCGCTTCTTGTGATACTACTAATCTGGTGCTGATTGTGGATGCTTCAGCCACTATTGGCCCTTCTTGTTCTTCATCCTATTTGAGAATTCCAGTTACTTCTCCAATTCGACAGCAGTTTCCAAAGGTCCTTGCCGATAAAAAAATCAATATCGACCCGCTTCTCTTTAGTTTCTTTGTGAATCTTATTTCCCGTACTTCTAAACTCTTGGTCTTGCCTAGTTGTTTCTTTGAGTGCCCCTACTTCTTCTAGTTCCCTATTGTCGATTTTTTCAACAATCATTGTTGCGACTCTGTCGCCTTTCTTCACCCTATAGTTTTTTTCCTTGAGGTTTATTAGTAGGATTTTCACTTCTCCACAATAGTCTGCGCCGATTACTCTTGCTTAAGTTGTTAGGCCATACTTCGTAGCTAATCGACTGCGTGGAGCAATTCTTCGATATGTGCTATTGGGCCATCACCCTGTGATTCCAGTTCTGATCATTGCTTGCCCTTTGACAGTGATGATTTCATCTTGAATGCTATCTAGGTCATATTTCACCGCTTTCTTCTATCCTTTAGTCAATATCTTTGCATCAGGATCCATCTTTTGTATTCTGATGCGGTCTTGTTTACAAATTGTTTTGCTGATTTGTGTGTACTGGTCTTTCCATTGGGCCAGTCTAGTTGGAAACTTATTGACTTTGTGTGATTCACTTAGGCATATTTGGATACACCTTTCGCTTCTGAAATTGATTTTTATCCTTCCCATATCTATACAAGGATTATGCTTCCTGAGCGATGGTATTCTCAGTAGGACATTAAGTTTAAACATATTACCTACCTGCACTGTTATCTTCTCTTGATGTAGTCCTATTTCAATAGAAAGTTCCACTATGTGGGTAATGGGTACAACCTTACTTTTTTCCCCATTCACTAAATAGATTTCTCTTGATTTGCCCATCTTTCTGGCCAGTATTTGGTGGGTGTAGCAGAATTGTCTGTGGATGATATCCTCTGTCGCTCCTGAGTTGATCAATGTGTATATTTTGATAATTCTTTTATGGGTAAGAAGCTTTATCTTTATCATCAGTTGGTCTGATTCTTCTTCATTGTTGTTCAAGTTGTGGATTATTGCCTTAGGGTCAATTGCCATTGATATGTATGTTATCTTAGTTGTTTGGCTGTATGGATCGTCCCTCAGACCACTCCTTACTGGGCACTTTCTTCATTTAAAGTGTCCGCTTCATGAGGCTCCTCCAGGCTTCTCATCTCTCTAATTATCACCTCTTTCTTCATGTATTCATTCGCTCTGTGCCCTGTTGTGCCGCATTTGAAGCATAGCCTATTGTCCCGTCGGGTTCAGTATACTTCTGGTACCATCTCCCTTAGGGTTGACCGAAATTGTTGTTCCTGTATTTGGAATTATGTCTGCGGTTCTTGTAATTATTGTCCACCTCCTCTGGTAGCCGCAAGATCTCTTGCATTTCCTCCTTGTATTGTTGTAAGGGATATGAACGTTCCATTTTTCATTTCTTGCCAGTTCTCATGTTCTACCTTTTCTGGGCTTATCTCCATGCTGTTGCCTACAGATGCAGCTCTCTATTTCTGCAAACTATTAGACCAAATCTTTTGTCAGATTGAATGTCTGTACTGTCTGGGTTCAGGCTATTCATAGTTCTTTTTTAACTCCTCCTAACAGCTGTCATTGAAGAGAGTAGGTATCATATTTTGCATCTGTTAATAAGGGTCTCATTGCATGTCAGAATTCCACTATTGTCTCCTTTTCCCTCCTCATTTCTTCAATCTCGTTTCTGACTCTTGGTCATTTGTCTGTGTCCACAAATTAAATTTTTAAGCACCTTTGGAATTCTTCCCATTTGTGCTATAGCCTAAGTGTGATGCCTTCAATGATTGTTGTGATCTATTTCTCCTCTTTTCCCATTAATATGATTTGGGCATATTTGATCTTTTTGTTGTCACATACTTCAGTCCAGTTCTTCGCTCTGTAGTACAAGTCTAGTTGTACTAGCAATCCTGTCAGTTTGGTTATTTCTACATTGAATGTGTCAGGGTCCTAGAGCTTGAGGCGTTCTGTTGTTGGGGCCAGTTTGAATGCCCTTATCATAGCTGCCAGTTGTGCCTCAGTCATCGTTAGCATGTGTACTGGGGCTACTGGAGGTACCAGTAGGGGTATCAGCCATTCTTGTTCTGCTTCTGTTTGCTTGTTTGGTGTCACTTTGGAGATGAAACCAAAGGTTAGATATCCTACTGGTTATTTGGTTTGTTATGTATCTTGCAACATCTTAAGACACTTAGTTAGTACCTTTATGAAAGTAAGGAATTATTCCCTTTGTTCACTGTATCATTTCTGGATTCAAGTACTATTGAGAACCTGATTATTATTCTTTATATGTTGCCTATGTTCCTTTCTTCAATGCTCAAAATCTGATCTTATTATGATATTGGAGTAGATGGTAGAATAACCTGTTATTGTTTAAACATTTAGGTAGGAGAGTATAATCACTAGTTTTGTAAAGAACTAGCTATTCAGTCCCAATGGCGCCTTTATATCATTCTTCACTCAACCCACCCACAAATCAAAAAAACTGTAAGTCACCATTGCTACTCAGACACCCACGTAACATAAAGGTCATATGATCTCATCATTGGTCATGTGTGGAAGCCACATGACCTCTTCATAGATCATGTTTGTGAAATAACATATCTTTCTGCACAGCCTCCTTAGTCATGTGCATAGCTCTTGTAACCTCTGAATAGGTCAAGTGCATGAAAGTGAACAATAGAGCATAGCCCCCTTGGTCTCGTGCGCAGCCCCCATGTCCTCTAAATTGTTCATGTACATGAAATCATAATATAACAAATGATACTCCACGATGAATATCCTCTCCATGATACAAATATCTCCTCCCCCTTTAGATAAACTAGAATTGTGACATTGGACTGAATGGAAAAATTTCCTACTTGGCCTCAGCCACTTCCTCTGTGGCGCATAATTTTCATGTGACAAGGTGTGAAGCAGGGCTAAGGGATGTGGCCTTTCAAGGATCTGCATTGACTACTACGAGAAGACAAAGAATTGCGCCACCCCCACCCAGCCTTGCTTATATAATTACTACTCTGGCTACTCGCCAGCCATGTATGAAGAAAGTCTTCATAACTCATACAGCTAACAGTTCAGTTGAGGCCAACCACTATTCCATCAAGGTTAATAGGCAGTGGTATGGCAAATGACACTCCTATATGCTACAAAACAAACAACCAACGGCAGCAATTATCTTATATGCCTTGTACTATCTGTTCTGGGAGGAAGCTAAAATGTACTCCATTCGTTATCCTCCAACCACCCAGTTCCTTTCTGGCCTTCTACCAGAATTCACCATGGATGCTCCCACCTATCTAATTGCCAAGAGCAAAAGGGCACAGGTGGCTCAGAAGTATAAGAATAGAAAGAAGCCTGCAATACCTGCTCAGGCTGCAGCATCAACAAAGGAGGCCACCCCCAAGGTACCTTCTCCACTACTGGCAGCCCAGTGATGCTTCTCTGCCCCTCACCTCTCTACTGCCCCCTTTGAAGTTCTTTCCAGAATGGTGGTCTCTCTGCCTGACATTATGGCAGGTGTGCTAACACAAGTCTTCTCAACAATCCTTCTGGCCTTTTCCTCTGCTGTTAATAGAAACGGGCTGGTAGTACTCACTACAAACCTATATATGCCCTCCTCCTCCTGCACACCTTTCGTTGCCGCCACGACCAAGCAGCTATACCAAACCTTCCCATTTGTGGACAACCATTTTCAGGTGTTATGTATGGCTCCCATTAATGTTGATCTCCACATGGACAACATCCTACTTGATGCACGGCCCCCTGATCTGACCAATCTCTTGCCCAAGATGTTAGAAACCATCTCCAATGCAATTGACATCCTGATCCTCTGGGTTAGATTCCGCTAGAAAGAATCTGAAATCACGGCATCACAGAGAACTACTATGATTGTCCTAGCAGTGAACGTTGTAGGTGTGCCTACATTTGGGGAGTCAATCAGACTCTTCTCCAAGGCATAAACCTTGAATCCTACATGCAATGCCTCTCAAAGTAGTCAATGCAGGAACTGTTTCCACTATGGCCACTCTCCCCTACTGTGTAAACAGGTATGAAAGACATGTTCTATCTGATCCCTGGAACATGCTCCCTCAGAGCACCGGTGTACAAATCAGTACTGGTCCAAGGATGTCCTCTTATAATGGCCTATTGCATGCTGCATTGCCATGCCCCCAAGCTGCGCAAACTATCGCATTGAGCATCCAGTATTCAATGGTGACTGCCACACTATTGTAGCCATATTGGTCACCCTGCGCCCTCCCACTTACCAGGAAATGCAAGAACCTCCCTCTCCCCCTCCTGGGACATCCAACAGTACTCTCCAACCAGCAGACCCTCCTGCTGCTGCTAGTATGACAGTGCACCTATACTACTCTTGGTCAAGTGCCATAACTTCACAACCCGCATTTGTAGACCAACAAGCGCAGTAATACCAATTCGGCTCATCCGGGTCAGTGGAAGGTGTACTTTACAAATAAGCTTCTAGGACCACTTCGACCTCGTCTCCTCCTCCCTCTTAAAATGCAGACCAGGTTTAATGGAACCACCACCTGTGCCTCCAACAAATATTTTACCAGTTCACCCCCGCACCATGTCCAACAAAATGTCTTCTCTTACTGCTGTTCAGCATAACTGCCCCAGTAGCAGTGATGTTTTTCAAACCATATTTAGTTTTTTTGCCAATACACAGAAATTTTCTCCTATCGTTGCTTTACTGGATGTCCCATTTTAGACAGGGTCTCCTCCTGTTTACTTTCCTTAGAAGAGTTTTTTCCCCACTACCTCATCTGCTTACGAGCTCTGAATTGGTATGTAAGTTATGTACTAGCCAGGTTACTGGACACAGTGTCAGTGCTTTCTTTGTATTTTGAAAGAGGCTATTTGATGGCTTTGAATATATACTCACAGGATAGGTTATTTGATTCTTCAGATATCGTATTTCAATTGTATAATGCTTACTCTCTTCCTGTGAAGTCAACGAGATTCGTAGCCCCTAATAATTTATTTCCGTTGTTGTACTTCCCCGCATTGGTGCTGGGAGATTTCAACAATCACCCCTACATGACTGACCCAGTACATGATATTAGCACATCTAAACTCAGCACATCTCAGTACTACATGGATGTCACACTATACTGAGCCTTTGCCTCGTAAAATTCGCTAAGTATATACACTCGATGTTAGTTCAATCTGCTACACTGGCCTACAGTACTAGCCCTCTCATTCCCCAACTACTTCAGGACTACACTGGTTTCCTCTTGGGACTGCCCATTGCCCCCCAAAGCATCTGATCATGCTACTCTTTTTACCACCCTGTCTACACCACTTCTATGTTCTCCTCTAATTGGCTTTAACTGGAAGCTGACCTTGTGGGAGACAGTTAAGCCACTCCTCAATGGCCTGTCACCTTAGGATCCTTTCTTCTTCTCTACTGCTTTCTCACTTTCCTCTTGGTTTGACTAGTGCCTGTCACAGATTTCCTCAGTCATCAAATCTCAGACCCCCACCAAAATGCCTTTAGTACTCTCAAAAGGTTGGTGGACCCGAATACTTACAGCACTCAGAAGAGTCTTCTACTATACTTTGCGGAAAATGAAAAAAGAAAGGTTATCGCCAGATACTGCCAGAGCCACTAGAGGAGTCTACTTCAACATGCTCTAAGCTGCCCAACCTGCCTAGTAAAACAACTACCTAGTCACTGTCGATGAGGGATTAATACGGAGTGCCCATATGATTGTTAATATCCACTGAGCTCAAAGGTTCTCAGACCTACCCGATGCCTCAACACCTGATCAAATCAACTGCACTCTGCTCGACGACTTCTTCCCACCTAGGCCTCAACAGAACCCCAGGCTCTTGCTCTCCACATTCAGAAATATCCCACCTATTACCTGTTAGAAGGTCTTGGCACATATCTGACGATGTTCAAACACCTCAGTGCTATGGTCGGAGAGACAAAATTCTGCACGGTATTTGAAAATGAATTCAAAATCACAACAGGTCTCTCCTTCCATAGCTTTCATTTCCACCACTAGAATATAGGTTTTACCCAACATCACTTAAAAGGGCTAATGGTATTGTACTATCCAGGCCAGGAAAGCCAGAATACATGTTCTCTTCTTGCTTTGGACTATTGTTCTCCTTGGAACTGTGTCCAAAATAGAGGAATGAATAGTCACTGTCAGACTGGTAGCTGAGCCCAGAGCCAGCAGCCTCCTACACGTACACCAATCTGGGTACCTGACCGGCCTCAGCTGCTTTGACACAATCTCTGCTCTAACTCATGAGGTCCACCTGATGCAGGTGGCTAGACTAAAGCCATCCACTCACTTCCTTGATATCAAGAGAGGCTTTAATAATGTAAACATAAACCAGCCAGGCTATATCTTCATAATGAGGAGGACCTCACCAGACTTAATAGCATGGGTGAAGTCCTTTCTGTGAGACAGATGCTGCTGCCTGGTCTTTTAGATCACACCAAGCATCTTTGCCCCTATCTCTGTTGGGATACTGCAGTGGTCCCCAATATCCCCACTAAACTATGTATTCTATATGGCGAACCTCCACCCAACTATCTCGCGAGAACTAGTAATATCCTATGTGGATGACTGCATAATTGTGGTTGCCAGAAAGTCGCACTGAGCTAATATAAGGAGGCTGTAATCTCATTCGACCCTAATTCAGAATCTCGGCTGCCCTCTAAGGATTATCTTTTCAGTATGAAGACAGAACCCATTCACTGGTGCATCATGAAGGATTTCGCACCAGTCTGCAAAGC
This sequence comes from Tuber brumale, assembly GCA_014065205.1. NCBI lineage: Eukaryota > Fungi > Ascomycota > Pezizomycetes > Pezizales > Tuberaceae > Tuber > Tuber brumale. The sequence goes on along the minus strand of JACCEG010000006.1, from coordinate 584,964 downwards.
ACCTGTTGCGATAAACAACATGCTCTTGCTTCCACCACCCCTCATCCGGTAGCTAGCCTATCAGCTCATGCCCTCACTGGACACTAATCAAGACTTCAAGCAAAAGGTTCGCAAATGACCACTAGGAGTTCACTAAGATACAAAGGCTTAGCATTGTAGGAAACGGCTTTTCCTCTTAGTGTAACAGTGATCTAGCAATGGGTATGATACTCCAGATCTTGACCTATGGCAGTAACTGGTTTATCCACAGCACCAGATCTGTCAGGAAAATGGACATCTGCTAGAACCAAGTCTTTAGACGGAGACCTACTGTTACAATTCAGTACTCCTCTAGGGACTCAACTGCATGGCAGCCATTCCGCTTTTCCTGAAGTACCTAACCTAAACGCGAAGACTGGTGGTACTACGGCTAGTCAGCTTGCCACTATAACTAAATCTTGTAGCTACTAGGATTCCACCGTCGCTCCCGACATGGAATACACACTGCACAAATATGTCCCACACATACTTTGCAACAGGTGTCTAGAGTTACTCAAGACAGGGGAGATGGGATTCCCAATGTCAACTCTGGAACAACTTTCTACGGCTTGACAGTTTTTGCTGGCTCTTCCTGGTAGAGATCACCAGGCTTCAAAGACTGCCTTTAGTCTCTCTACCCTTGATCCACCCTCAACATCAGGGTGAATTGGAGGTGAGATATAGTCTGTTGAGGGAAGCTATCAGGAGGGCGATGGTTACCATGTGGGCTGCTGAGTGGCTGCCACCTTCCAACCATGCCTTTCGTGCTGACAATAGACCTCATGCATTAATGTGCCTCCTGAGATTTCTGTCTGGAAGTATACACTTGATGCACGTGGGTATGAGTTATCTCTCTAGCCACACAAACTAGGGAAAAGTACAAGACCTGACACTCTGGCCCTGCTCTGAGGATTAAGAAGAGAGCTGCATGCACGCGATTCTCGACTATTGAGACAAGATTACACTGCTCATAACTCATATCACAGAGATAGACGAACTAGATACTGATGGACAAGTCTGGACCTCTGTCAGCCTTATCCAGGATCTGGCCCGCAACATCTCCACCACCGCCATGGCTTTCTTCCTGCTATGTAGAGCATCCAAGTTCGCTACCCTCACCAGGTCATGACTTGGGAAATAGAGGCATGCCTCCCGCCAGGCCCGGACTATAGAAACACACTTCCACTGCTCTCCAAACTCCAGCTTCTGTTGTTATTTCTTTTGCACCTTTATTTTTTCCATATTTATTTGGCTGAGTTAGAGCGATTGGCTTTTAGTGCTCATGATTTATGCTTATACTTTTAATGATTGACAAATGGGTTACTTTGTTGCTTAGGAATATTAGTTGGCTGTTAGTCACCATTTAAGGTCCTTGGAATTATGTTTTTCCTACTTAGGGGAAGAACTTTTAGCGTAGTTTGGATTTTGTTTTTTTATTTGTAACTGCATTGGGATTAAGGTGCTTAGTATGCCTTAGTGCAAGCTCCATGCATGGTCTTCTATGTAACAATAACCGTATGATAGAAATAAATAAAATATAAAACCTTCATACCCTGCATACCTGGTTTCATGTATACTCTAATTCTTCTTAGAAGATCCAATAATTTGGAATATAATTATCCTACTTATTCTAATGGAGAGACTTTTGTATTTAATTGCCTTCTTAACTTTATTGTTTAAATTAAGATAAACTAATGGTAGGGTATATGGTCGCCAAGAAGTACCAAAGCTTATTAGACATAAGTGTATACTTTATATTACAATATTTCAAAACAAGAAAATGATGTGCAACATATATGGCAACAGGAGTATGAGAAGGAGATAGTAGAAAATGTAGGGTACTTATAGCTCAGGATAGAAGATCCAGTTCAGGAGCCCAAACCTAAAGTTCATAAAGTTAACAGAAAGGTACTTATAACTTGGGCTAGAAGATCCAGTTCAGTAGCCTGAACTTAAAGTTCATAGAGTTGACAGAAATAAGGTATAACTTGGGTTATATATTGTAAGCAAATATTGAGCCTCTCATCTCTATCCATTTACAAGGTAGGCCAAATTTGGTTTGCCTGATGAAGAAATTATAATAATAGATAATAATGCAGTAACACATCCTGCTCTGTTTATTTTACAACACCAGTAAAAGAAAAAAGATATTAGTTTAGGACAACCAAATACTTACATTTTAGCATCACAACTCATAGACGAGCCAAAATATGAAAGTCCAATGCCTTCAATATAGAAGTAGATGATACCAGTTTCGCGCTATACTAAGAGGCATATTTGATTGCGAAACTATACATTCTACCATAGTACTTGAGGAATTGTCATCTACTCGTACCACGGTTGTGGCTGTCCAGCCACAACCCCACCAAGCTTGCTCACTCGCTTTCGGGGGCACTTATCCTGAGTGCCTGACAGCTCAACACAACTTGACAGCTCAATACAACTTTGTGGCTAAACACAACTTTGTGGCTCAACAGAACTTTGAGCCACAACACCACTTTGTGGCTATACTGTATTTTGTGGCTCAATACAACTTCACAGCTTAAACCATACTGTATTTTATTTTCTAATATACATTTATATTCCCAAGCTTTATTTGTTTCTCGATAGAAATAATTATTCGCTTACACATTTTACTCTTATAAGCTGCAGTAACCTGCCTTGCTTTTGCCTTAGCTTTTATCTCATCCAGGAAAGGCTTCCTGGCAGCTTGATCTGCCTTTTTCTTTGCATTTTGAGCTCTTTGTAATTGTTTTTCTGCTTTTTCTAACTCCTCATCTTCCCTCCTCTTCACTATTTGGCGTGCCTCTAAAGCATATAAAACTCCTCCCTTTTGCAAGTGTCTTCGGCTACTCGCTCTTCTCCTTGCATCTCTAGCTTGCTCCGCAGCACAAGTATTTTCTAAATGCTCCATGGCTAAAGCACCTGACTGTGCTTGAGCTAGACCACCTTGCAGTACTCTCTTGAGTCGATTTTGAAAGCTTGGTGATAGATTGGCTGCATCGTCAAGTAATTCATCAGCTTGTCTTTTCAGACTTGGGATTGTAAGAGGGATAGTTGATTGTGATTCAAGTGGTTGAGTTTCAAGCAAACTTGAAGTTGTATTGACAGACTCGCGTAACTTTGATATTACAATATCAGGATTGTAAGGTATCAAGCCTGTCGCGCGAAATGCGGATTGGATGGTTGATCGCTTAAAGGTTTGCTGACGGATTGAATCAATTCTGTCCAGGAACTCGACTTTGTCAAAGTCACCACAACCAGTACGAGTAGCTGCTTCAACAGCCTCAGAATGATAATGCTTAAAAGGTTGAAAGACAACCACATCTAATGGTTGTAGGAGGTGACTTGTATGTGGAGGAAGGCAGAATACCACAATCTGATGATTATCACAGTAATCAAGGAACTCTTTAGTACAGTGGGAGCCAAATCCATCTAGAATTAAAAGCCGATAGCTGCCAACTTGTTGTTGTGAGGAATATCGCTCAAAGTGTATCAGCCACTTCATTGTTAAGTTGTCATTATTGTATCCAGTCTCAGAAGTACCAACAAGGTAGTTATCTGGTATAGAGGTTGCTTTATACCAGAGTTCTTGATGGATAATACCAGGAACAATTATCATGGAGGGCAGTACATCTCCACCTCCACTAATAGTTTCACAAACAGTAACCAGCTCCCGGGTAGTTGAACTTGCCAAGTAGGTCTGCCTACTTGGATCGCGTGTAATAATCCATTGATCTCGTCCAATTCCTATACGAAATCCAGTTTCATCAAAGTTGTACTTATCGCAACTTTGGATATTGTACTTAGTACACACTTCTTCATACTTCTGAAACCAGTCACGTATCACGTCTGGTTGATGTGCATTCTTCCGATTGGCATCTATACTCTGCTGCTTTCGAATAAAATATTCTGGATCGTGAGTCAGGAACCGCTTGGCCCAGCACTCACTCACCTTTGGTGGTAGGAAGGGGCCAGCATATGCATTTTTCAAAATGTTAGTGGCACAACCAGTGATCATTTGAAGACGTGCACTAGTACCAATAGTATCCAGGTAATCGAGGTACTGACAAACAGCAAGCTCTTGATTTTCAGTAAGAGCTCTATTTGTTGCAGGTCTTGCTTGTCTAGACTGGCGTCCATTCCACCTTGCCCGTAATCGAGTATCTGGTACTTCATATTCCCGCGCAGTGGCAGCAATATTTAGACTTTGCTGATTGGACTCCATGGTATGAAGAGTGGTAAGGGCTGCCTGAATGCGTATTTCGATATCACTGTAGGCCTCTACCCACTCACTGGGTAGTATAATCGATTGTTGTGGTGCTATTGCAGATAGTAGTTGTGATAATGTAGTTTGTGGATAGAATCATGTTTTATTTTCTGATACTGTTCTCCTATTTTATACTACAAACTTGGAAGCATTGGGAGCTTCAAATTACTATTGATATTCACAGTTCTATGGAGCTTTAAAGTCTTATTGAGCTTCAAAGTGCTATTAAGCTTTAAAGTTCTATTGAGGTTCAAAGTGCTATTGAGCCACAAAATACAGTATAGCCACAAAGTGGTGTTGTGGCTCAAAGTTCTGTTGAGCCACAAAGTTGTGTTTAGCTACAAAGTTGTGTTGAGCTGTCAAGTTGTGTTGAGCTGTCAGGCACTCAGGATGAGTGCCCCCAAAAGCGAGTGAGCAAGCTTGGGGGGGTTGTGGCTGGACAGCCACAACCGTGGCACGAGTAATGATGGAGCTTACAACTACTCGGTTCCAACTCTGACGCTATTCTCGCGATAGCACTGATGTGGACTGTACCACCTTAGCCCCACAAGGCTGCAGGTCACATCCTATCTCTAACTGCCCTTCATGGGTGGAATTACAAAAAGGCTGAAGCCTATACACAAATTAGTAGTATATGCCTAGTTTGTAGTATTGGTTGGGTAGACATAGGTCTACTCCGTAAAAGTACTAGTAGTTGAGTACCTTAGCTGGATATGGCTCACTTTATTAATAGGTACTTGAGTACTCAGTCTGGATGGTAGTTACCCTATCAAGTAGAGTAACCATTGTAGTCAAAGGGTAAAGTTATGTTGTTTTCTAAGTGGTACTTTTAGGTAGAGTTATCCTACTTAGTAAGATTACTCAGGATGCTCTTACCCTACCTTTAGTGCAGAGTTACCCCACCTTGGCCACCTTGTTACCCTGTCATAGAGCTAAGTAATCATACCTTGTAGGTAAATTGTTATATGGAACATAGAGGGAAGTTCTCAGATAGTTTGTCACATGAAATAACTTAGAAAGTTCAAAATCCCGTATGAAATGCACACTGCCTGATGGAATAATTAAGCTATGAACATTGTATAAGTAGGAGGTATAGTTTGTAATACACCTCTCTGGCCCACCTCAAAGTCCAGAATGTCATCAGATTAAGTCGGAAGAGTCGCTTGAAATCTACTGAGTAAGAAGCAATAGAGATACTTGCCTAATACTATATATTATCTGAACAAACTGCTGACCCCAACCGACCTCCAGGATATATAAATAGATCATGGGGTAGCCAGAACATTTACAAATATCGCAATGGAGAGACTCTCCCATCAATCAAACCTTGGTGGTCTCCTGGCATCGCTGCCCAAAGGACAACATTTCACTCAACAATATGTACTGCCCACAGGTTTCTCCTTGTCTCCACTTCACAGGACATCTGCAGAGCAAGGATTCTTTACTTCAGGGCTATTAAAAAGGCCAAGTATAACTACTGGAAACACTTTCTGGAACTGGCCAACCCACAAACCTTGTGGATTGGTAAGAGGTTTGCCTGCAGCAACCTCCTCTATAGGTTCCTACAAATCCCTTGTGCTGACATACTGTTAGCAATAAATGATGCTCTCTTCTCCCACTTCTTCCATTCAAATTTCCCCCAAGGCCGTCACGCCATACTGAGGTAATTCAAAGATATCCCTCCAATATCTGAAGAAGAGGTTATGGACGCTCTTAGGAGGTCACAGGCTGACTTGACCCTAGGTCCCAACACAATCCCCTATGCGGGATGAAAGAGAGTTCACGATCATAATCAGTTCCTCCTTACCACCCTCCTGGGTCCATGGGTATCATTGAGATTCCACCCAGGCTCCCTGAAAAGGGCAAACAGAATAGTACCGGACAAGCATGGAAAGGTCTCCCAGAACACTTCTGCCTCATCCCAAATCATAGTTCTTTTCGCAACAGTCTTCCAGATCCTGGAAAGGGTAATGGTGCAGAGGTTGTCTACCCTAGCGCACTGCTTAGGCATCTTCTCCGTAGATCAATTCAGCTCATTACCAGTCTTAAGCCACTTCTATGTATCTGCCATATTTGCTCATGAGGTTCAAACCTTCTTTCTTCTTAAGATGAAGGTCTCCACCCTCAACCTCTGCATTGAGGTCACCTTTAACAACATCTTGTCATACTCCTTGAGTGAAAGACAAGCCATGAAGGCAGTCAACCCATACAGGCCTTTCTCGATAAAGTCCTTACTGCATAAGAGGTCTTGCTACCTCACCTTCCAGGGTTTACCCAACAAGTTCATCCTAGTCTCCAGGGGTATCTTTCTAGAATCATCCATTTCCCCTTGCTCTTTGTCATTTAGATTTCAAAACTTCACTTTCCTGTTCCCAGAGGCCTCAGACTTTCCCATTTGGATCTCTTTGCAGTCACAGTGGCCTGTAACCTGTATAAATAAAATGTCCGACAGCTTCAACGCCTTATAGGCTCACTCCAACCCAAAACCAGAATAATAGGCATATTTTTCTCTATTCCCAAAGTTGTGCTGATATATTGTTCAACTCCTATCCAGAATGCCACACCATACACAATACTGGTCCTAGAAGACAGACTCTTTTTTCACGCATTTAGCCACCTATATTGGCTTGGATACTAGTTTGAACGCATGATGACCTTATGTAAGAAAGGCATGACAGGCCATTTCTTCCATAGGACTACACTGATGTAAGGTGTATTGAGCACCATATCAAGACTCTTGAAACCTGGCAAGGTCCTTGGCCCCATCCTCTGTCACCACCTCGCCATGGCACCTGTAGCCCCCATCCTCTTATGTAGTGCAGACCTTCTTTCATGCACTCGCATAATATCGGAGAAGATATTAGTCTTCTGGAGAACTTTTCCGAAATGGTTATGAACTGCTTCTCATCCACCGCCCTTGGCTCACTGGACTGCAAGTTGATACTCTCCCTCCTTCCTCACCTCATAATCCACAGCCAGCAACTCGTGGCTCACAGGCTAGTCTTCCTCCCACTAGAAGTCAACCTGGCCACGGCTTGCCTCCACCACTGCTTCTCCACGAACTCCTCCTTCTGGTCACCTGAGAACTACAGGTCCTTCACCAGAAGACTCACATACATGTATGCCTTGTTACTGAGGAAGATTCCCATCTCCTTATACCCGATAAGGAAACTCCTCCCCTCAGATGTTATAGCTCATAGGATCCTCTCCGGCCCTAGCCCTCCTCTTCTCCCTCTATATCAACTCCCCTCTCATGGAGATACAAACTCCTCCAGGACTGTAAAGATAGCTGTCCAGACCCAACTCATCTATGATTGGCCCACTCAGTTCCTCCTGCGCCCCTCCTACACTTAACAACCATGCCTCATACTCCACTCCTTTATGGAACATGGGAGGTTCATGGCAGCCAGAATCTACGAAATATGCTCAGGGAAAAGCTGTCTTACAGCACACCTGTCTTGGTTTAATGAAGATTCATCCTCTTTGTATCTTCTATGCAAAGTGGATGAGGAGGACTTGCAACACGCTATTGTACACTGCTCATCTCGCTTTCCCTAGTAGAAGCATCTCTTTTCCCACCTGAAGGACTTCTGCCAGTACAGACACCTCTGAACTGATATGCCCCAACTCTTAGCCCTGGCAGTTTACATCAATGAAACTGCAACTGGCTCCCTCACAAAATATTGCTGGCATACTCTATACTGTCTCCTGATAGGGCAACCTCAATACCCTCTTCTATTCTTCCTATTTTAGACTTCAAGCTTCAAAGCCTACCACTATCTGAGCTAGATATTGGTTTATTTTCTATCATGAGCATGTTTTGGTTTGTTTTATTTCTTTAGACATTTAGTGTCAGCTATCGGACACACTTGGAGGACTGTTACTATGATTGTTGTGGGATTTAATTTTCTACATGTGAGTTGTAATTAAGGGTTTCCTTATACTATAGCTACCACTGCATGCAAGTTCTTGTACCTTAACTAAGAATATAAAAAGATAAAAAAGAGATAAATAAAAAAACAAAAAAAAAAAACAAAAGGCAGCCATGAGATTTACATCCTCTGTCTCCTCTATTTTCTGCACGCATGAAATCAAGCCTCATGGTAGGACTCTTACCATTATCTACAGACTGCTCTCATCCTATCATGGCTTTAACCTAGGAGTGACAGCCATCCTCATCCTCTCCTCACTGCCCGCCTTCGCTTTCTTTACTCTTTGGCGCTTCCCTATACTTGAGTTCTGCTAGTGCCTGTCTACTGCCCATTTCCTGCCCCTCATTTTACTTTGCGATGACATTCACAAGGTCGGTGACTGTTTACCTCTCATGCTGCTGATGGCTGGGTATATGGTTTGCAGTATATGAGGACTCGTAAATGGAGTTGCTGGGTGATTCTGCCCCTACCTATATTTGGCTTAAGTAGTAGTATCTCATCCACTATGTAAAGCTATCTTTCAGAGAACTAGAGACCACGCAAGAGATGCAGTAAACTACTTGCCCTCCTCTACTGAAAACCGCCTAGTGAGATACGAACACAATTACCAAGAGTTGATGTGGTCATGTTTGGTTTCTTTCCCGACCTTATGGCTGGATCATGTTGTAACCTACCACTTCATCCTTTTTCTGGCAAGAATCTTCCTGCCTCTACCTTCTCCAGCCTACCCCCATGGTCAGTCCCCTTTTGTTGGTTGCATTGTATTCAGAGATAATCTCTACAATTTCTGTCTGCCAGCACTTATATCAGGCTTGGTAGTTTGTGGAATTTGGTGTGATTATTTATTTTATTCTTGGTGATGTTCCAGGTGGTTACCATTTTATATTTTCCTGCTTGTCCTTAGTCAGTCTTCCACTATTCCCTGGGTTCACTGGTGAGGTAGGGATAGGTTTTTCTTGTGGCGAGATGTGCAGTTAGACCCATACTAGTAGGTTACCAGAATAAGGTTGGACCATGCAGCAAGAGGATATGGCTTTTCTTTTATGCTATAGCTAGCCCTACATGCATGTACAGTTCTTTTACCCTCAAACATGTAAATCATAGGAAGCTAAAAAAAAAAGAAAAAAGCAATAAAAACAAAAGCAGCCCAAAGATTTAGGTTGACAGGTCATATTATGCATTCATATCAGGAGTCTACTGGATTTACTATTGGTAGGCCGGAGGTCCGCTGAGGGTATAGGACAGATATTGAAGACCTGGCTTACAAGAACAGGAGGTAGCATGCACCAGGCCTAGATTTGATGCAAGTCATCCTACCTAGTACTACTCTTGTCCTATCAAAGTAAATAGAACCAGTGCCCCTTGTCTGTAATCGTTATGGAGGAATATCAGGTAAACTGTAGTGTATAAGTCCTATTATGAGAAGGCCAGCTTTAGTGAAGGGGAATCATAGGTTGCTCCTATGGGTATTCAACCTACAAAGCAATCTGTCAGGAGGAATATGTGGTCCACGATTCATGTATGATAGAATTGAGTAGAGCTGTAGAGATATTAATTGCACTGCGATAGCTTTCAAAGACATAGTATGCATCGGCAGGGAAGCTCCATGTCGATCTAACATCTGATAGACATTGAAGTTCCCTATTAGTATGTCTATGTTATGAATAGTTACTACTTGTGCGGATCCATTCGAGAGGGAGTGGTCAAAGTTTCAGCTTTGTAGAAGTTGGAAGAAAATATAGCAATGTAGGCTACTAATAGGGGATTAATAGTTCAATCCTGTAAGAGAGAACCTGGCGAGCCTAAAGATGTTCAGTGCTCATGAATTCTGAGTAGTAGTGCAAACTAACTGTCACTATATTGAATCTATGTGAATATATTTGAATTTGTTTCCACCCTATCAATCAACTATCTCATTAGTAAGAAACTTATTAAGTGTAGTGTTAGGCTGAACCATATTAAGTTGTACTACTATGTTGTCTTTTCTCCATTTCAGTGGAGATTTTATATTTTAAAAAAACTTTAGTCTAGTCACACCCGCAGTATTCATCTTCCGACCAGGAGCCCCTATTATAGTATATCATTCAGGAAATTCCTCACTTAACTCTCTTTCTCGTACATGATTGTTTACTGTATTGAGTAGTAGTTGGCTAAGTAGTGTCATTGGATGATACTAGAAAGTCGAGTGAGAAAGAGGAAATATCATCCAACAACTGTGGCTTTGAGGCTCAGGTACAAGATCCATATAAGACACGGGTACATCGGGGACTCTTCGCACATATTCCTTGTATCAGGTAGGAACCCATGGCTGGCCTCTGTGTAGCAAGTCTGATCAACAGTACTGGAAATTCTACTGACATCCTCCTCATGGACCATGCTGCACGTTCTCATACCTTTGCTGGTACTCCACATCTGGAGGAGATCTAAGGCATGGTCCCTCCAGTATTCAGGGTTGCTGCCTTTACTCTCCATCTTATTGAACATTACATAGTGTAACAGGTTGGAAAACAGATAACACCAACTGCCGAGTAAATACGATACTAGAACGAGGAATCAAGCGAGTCATTCTTCCGACAACTCATTACTACTACTATAGAATAGAGGAAGATCCTGCAAAATAACAGGCACAAGATAGTTGAGCATCAAAAGGCAATTGTAAAGAAAGTGGTAGTATTGGAACAAGCAACTCAGGTGGTCTATTAAATTGATGCCAAAAATGATGAGATCAGGCTAGTGGCACTGCCCATTCTAGGCTAATCTGAGGTACAATTAGTAAGGTTTTGTTACATGAGAAGCAGGACTTAGCGTATTGTGGGCTATTGAGAGAGGAAGGGATAATCTTTACTGTAAGGTGTCACGAATGTGGCTTAGCGAGGAAGAGGTTTTTGTGTGACTCATAGTTATAAGTCATAGGTATATTATGTTTCACGCAGGACCTCATTCAAGGTCATGTGTTTCACATATATGACCACTTTGGTCATATGACTTGGTTATGATGATATATTATGTTTCGCACATGACCTCATTTAGAGGTCATGGGTTTTGCGCATGCGACCACTTTGGTCCTATGATTAGTTTATGATGTTTTGGTATGACGCACAGTTGTGAGTCATATGTGGCACATGACTCGAGGAGTGAGTCACAAGGGCGTGACGGACAGCTATATAAGAAGGCCAGTAGGACCAAGTAGATAGAAATAAGATCGGCGCTAGCCAAAGATTGGAATGAACAGTTTCCACCGCCCCCTACCTACCCCTACCCCGTGTCTCTGACACCCCACCCCTTCATGGGGCTTGGCAGGTTCATGGCGGGAAGGATCCACCAAATGCGATCTGGCAAGAGCTACCTAGCCGCCCACCCATCATGGTTCACGGAAGACTCGACTCCCCTCTGCCCATTTTGCGAGGAGGATGAAGAGGACTTCAACCATGCAATCCTGACCTGCGAGTCGCGCAAGGAACCTCGTGAGCTCCACCTCCAAGGCCTCACCTCGTTAGATAGAGACAGCCCACTCTGGGCGAACCCTTCCGCTCCAAACTCCCTCGCCAGGTACATAAACGTCGCTGCGACGGGTTTCCCACCAGGTATGCCCCCAGCGGCATGGGACCAACAACCCCCCCCAGACGAAGACGCGTCTGCCCTCCCGATCCACGGTTTTGCTCCCCGGTGAGGAGGCCATCCTCCCCCTGTTATGTTTTTTCTTGGTCCGCTGGGAATTTTCATTTAATTTTCGTCATGATCATGTGTTTTATTGTTTTAGTTCCTTAGGGATTTGGTGTCGGCCATCGGACACGCTCTGGAGGTTTTTATAGTTTGGTGCGAGAGTTTTTTCTTTGTTACATGCGAGTTCTTGAGATTAAGGTTTTGTTTATGCCATAGCTAGCGCTGCATGGAAGTTCTTGTACCATAAATCAACAAATACATGAAGATAAGAAAAAAAAAAAGAACGAAGACCAAGTAGATAGAACACCAAGATCCCACAGCGGAAGGCTGGTAGGCTGGGTGTGTCATTCTCGATCCCGAAAACAGAACTCATGCACTGGGAGACCCCCTCCCAGAAAATCCCCCGTCCCCCAATTCCGGTTCTGCTGGATGACTTGGTCTTCCGCCCCTCTAAACTAGTACGATGGCTTGGTTATTGGTTCGAGCCCTCCTCCACCTCAGGCACTAGGGGTACCACCTCCCACTTCGTTAGAAGGCTCGGACTGGCCCGGGGCGCCTTCGCCACAATCAAGAGGCTATCTAGACCCGGTAAGGGCCTCGCCCCGTTCCTCTGCCTCCGCCTGGCAACATTGTTGATCTCCCCGATCCTCCTCTATGGTGCGGACCTTTTCTCCCCAAGCCTCACCCTCCTCGACCGCATGTCGGTCTTCTGGAGGTCTGTCCAGAGATGGGTTACAAACTGCTTCTCCTCGACGCCTATCGGCATCCTCCCTTGCAAGTCAGCCTTGCCCCCCATGCCCCTTTTGATACGTCACCGCCAAAGACTTGCGGCCATGAGGCTGGTCTGCCTCCCTCCGGAAGCCAATCCAGCAGCGGCCAGACTCCACCCCACATTTCCGACTTCGTCCCCCTTCAGGGCTCACAACGACCACCGCCACCACACGCGAGGCCTGACATCGGTCTATGCTCCTCTCTCATGGAGGTCCGCCGTCCCCTCCCTGCCTATAAGAAAACACCTTCCAATCGATGCTATTGCTCACCGGGCCCTCCCCTTCATCCCAGTTTCTGGCCACCTACTAGTGGCTTCCCCCGACCTCCTCCCGCCTGCCTCTCTACCGGTTGGAGAAGACACCTCCTCCTACCAGTCGATCAAGCTGAGAATTAGATCGGCACTACACAAAGACTGGAACGACCAGTTCCCGGTGCCCACGGCCTACCCCTACCCCGTGTCCCTAATGCCCCACCCTTTTATGGGGCTTGGTAGGTTCATGGCGGGGAGGATCCACCAGATGCGATCAGGCAAGAGCTACCTCACCGCCCACCCGTCATGGTTCACTGAGGATCCCTCTCCCCTCTGCCCGTTTTGCGAGGAGGACGCGGAGGACTTCGACCATGCCATCCTGACCTGCGAGTCCCGCAGGGTACCTCGTGGGCGCCACCTCCAGGGGCTCCCCTCGTTAGATAGGGACAGCCCCCTCTGGTCAAACGCCTCCGCTCTCAACTTCCTCGCCAGATACATAAACGTTACGGCGACGGGATTCCCTCCAGGCATGCCCCCAGAAGAGCGGGATCACCGTCAACCCCCGAAGGCGGACACGTCTGCTCTACCGATTTACGGCTTCGCTCCCTGAAACGGGATCGGCCTCTGCCCGTTATGTGTTTCTTTCAGCTTTTTAGGATATTTATTTTTCGCTATGATCGCGCGTTTTATTGTTTTATTTCCGTACGGATTTTGTGTCGCCTATCGCACACGATTAGGAGGATTTTATAGTTTGGTGCGAGAGTTCTTTTGTTTTTGCGAGGTTTTGAGATTAAGGTTTTGTTTATGCCATAGCTAGCGCTGCATGCAAGTTCTTGTACCATAAATCAATGAATACATGAAGATAAAAAAAAAGAAAAAGAAAAAAAGACTGCGTAGATAGGCGGTCTCGACCCTTTTCCTAGACATCAAAGGAGGCTTCGACAATGTCTCGGCCCCTCTACTCTGCAACAGGCTAGCTTCCAGAGCGGTCAACCCCTACATGGTCTCGCGGATCAGGTCCTGCCTCCATGGCCGCACTTGCCGCCTGGTTTTCCAAGGTGCGCCCCAAGTTTTCTCGCCTGTCTCGGTTGGTACCCCCCAGGGCTCCCCAATCTCCCCCCTGCTCTTTGTGATCTACGTCTCAACCCTTCACTTCCCGGTCCCCAGGGGCCTCATCCTCT
>JACCEG010000006.1:549266-559702 GCA_014065205.1 Tuber brumale | reverse complement strand
GCCACAGGGGGCTGTGCAGCTGGGGGGGGTGCTCGGGAAGCAAGGGAGGAGACCTTGGAGGTCAGGTCGCGAATAGTTGCTGTCAGGCACGGGTCCAGGACCGGAGCTGTGGGGGCCGGAGGAGGAGGAGGCGGAGGAGGAGGAGGCGGAGGAGGAGGAGGCGGAGCGGCGGCAAGGGCCGCCACTTGCTCAGATAGGTCACGGACTCTCGCGACCAGGTGGGAAAGAATAGGGAGGATACGTCTCTCGCCCGGCAACAGATCGTCTGCAAAGGCTGTTTGTCCAAAAAGCGTAGGGAAGGTAGCAGGATTAATGCCTAAAGCAGTGGCAGCAGTGGAGGAGATGTGGCAAATCGCACGGTCCTCCTGGGAGGGCGGCAAGCCAGGTGTAGAAGAGCAGGTGATACGGTCAGATCTCATGCTATTGCGAGAGGAGGCTGTGCGGCGGGGGCCCGGGCCCTATGGGATGGGAGGGGTGCCGGAAACCGACATTAGAGGAGGAGGCGAAAATATTTACCCGGGAGGGGTAAGGCTGAGGCGGTGAGAAAAGGTTCTCAACCAATAAAAGCGAGGCTTGGCAGAAAACTTGGAGTGGTTTTTTCTTTCACTGTGGTTGTAACGGAGACGGAGCATGTGCCATAGCTAGCGCTGCATGCAAGTTCTTGTACCCTAAATAACAACAGATACATGAAGATAAAAACAAAAAAAGAAAAAGAAAAAAAAGACCTAGTAGATAGAACTCCTTTTCTTTGTTGGATCACCCCCCCACCCTCGTCGCCCTTCAAGACCCCCCACTGTACAGGGGCAAGCCCCCTGCGTTTGCGAATTTTAAGACTTTTTTGCCCCCATGTCCTAACAGTGGCAAGCCTAAAGTGGCCTGCTACCTCAACTTTCCCTCCACCCAACAGTTCTCAGTCCTTCCTGTTTTTTCTGAAGCAAGAGACTGGATGGCGATGGATTTCTTTTGTTCAGTTAGATTTTTTTGATTCCTTTGTAACCAGGTTCCGTGTGGTAAACGTCTACAGCACTTGGGACGGCTCCCCCATCAAAAGGACGATCTCGCCGGATACTGCGTTCCCCCCCACGCCCTCCCCCACGCTGGTCATCAGAGACTTGAACATCCACCATCCCTCCGCTGACCCGGGTCCCCTCTTTTCGGTTCAGGACCTTGGGGCATCCTCTCCATTTTTTGAGAAGGCTGCC
Organism: Tuber brumale; assembly: GCA_014065205.1. Lineage (NCBI taxonomy): Eukaryota > Fungi > Ascomycota > Pezizomycetes > Pezizales > Tuberaceae > Tuber > Tuber brumale. The sequence goes on along the minus strand of JACCEG010000006.1, from coordinate 558,500 downwards.
GAAGAAGGCTTCTGCCTCCTTAACACGCGGGGTACCCTCACCTATTTTCCCTTCGATTCAACCCTCCGCCCCTCAGTGATAGACCTGGCATTTGCCAATGTCCCCCTCTCACCCAACTTCCGATCCTGGGGCACGCCTCTCCCTCCAAGGGGTTCAGATCACGTCCCAATCCTAATCAGACTATCGGAGCCCTTGGCCCGCCCCCCACACCCCTCTCCGTCTTGGACGAAGACTGACACAGCCTTGGACAGGATAAGGTCCCAACTCAAAAGTCACACCCGCGATAAAAGATCCTCCTGTAGGTCGAAACCCTGGTGGACCCCCAACCTGACGGCACAGAGATCAGCCTTCCATTCCACCGTCCGTGTGGCCCGCAAGGACCCCCTCCCCGCGTCCAAAGAATTGTGCAGGGAGGCGCGCCTCCTGTACTTCAAGGCTATCAAGAAGGCCAAGAATGAATACGGGAAGAACTTCCGGCAACCGGCGAATCCCCAGTCCCTCTGGACGGTGAAAAAGTTCGCTTTCGGCAAACCGCCAGAAAGATTCCCGCAAATCCCTGGGGCAGAGAGCCCCGATGAAATCAACAAAGCCCTCCTTGGACACTTCTTCACCGAAAAGGGGTCCTCTCTCCCCCCGCGCATCCTGCGCGAGTTTAAAGACGGCCCAGAGCTGTCGGTGGAGGGAATATCCGCGGCTCTTCGCAAGTCCTCGTCGTCCGCTGCCCCCGGGCCGGACCAGATACCCTACTCGGTCTGGGAGAAGGTCCATCTGATTAACCCGCGCATCCTCACATCCCTCTTGGGTCCCCTGGTTAGGTATGGGCACCACCCTCCCTCCCTGAAGAAGGCCAACGGCATAGTGCTGGACAAACCTTGTAAACCCTCTTATGACACCCCCACATCGTTCCGAATCATCGTCCTCCTGGTAACTGTTTCCAAGATCCTGGAAAGGGTGATGGCAAACCGGCTTTCAACCTTGGCTCGGTTCCTAGGCCTCGTCTCCCCCAACCAGACTGGCTCCCTTCCTGGTCTGAGTACCTTTGACGCGGCGGCTACCCTCTCCCATGAGGTCCAACAGTTTATGCGCCCCAAGCTCAAGGTCTCGACTCTTTTCCTAGACATCAAAGAAGGCTACGATAATGTCTCAGCCCTGATACTTTGCGACAGACTCGCCACCAAAGCAGTCAATCCCTACATGGTCTCGTAGATAAGGTTCTTCCTCCATGGCCGCTCCTGCCGCCTCGTTTTCCAAGGTGCACCACAAAATTTCTCACCTGTCTCGGTTGGTACCCCTCAGGGCTCCCCGATCTCCCCCCTGCTTTTTGCTATTTACGTCTCTACCGGCCACTTCTCGGTCCCAAGAGGGCTCATCCTATCCTATGTGGAGGACTTCGCGGTCACGCTTGCCTGGGGCTCTTATCGGAGGAACATCCAGAGACTGCAAGGCATCACCAGAACCCTGCAGCGTAAGGCTGGCAGGCTGGGTGTGTCCTTCTCGATCCCTAAAACAGAGCTCCTGCACTGGGAGACCCCCTCTCAGAAGATCCCCCCACTCCCAATCCCGGTCCTGCTGGACGACCTTGTCTTCCGCCCCTACAAGCTGATACAATGGCTAGGCTATTGGTTCGAGCCCTCCTCCACTTCAGGCACAAGAGGCACCACGTCCCACTTTGTTTGAAGACTCAGACTGGCCCAGGGTGCCTTCGCCACCATCAAAGGACTCACTAGACCCGGTAAGGGCCTTCCTCTCTTCCTCTGCCTCCGACTGGCAGCATCGTTGATCTCCCCGATCCCGCCTATGGCGCGGACCTTTTCTCCCCAAGTCTCACTCTCCTCGACCGCCTGTCGGTGTTGTGGAGGTCTGTCCAGAGATGGGTCACGAACTGCTTCTCCTCAACTCCAGTCGGCATCCTTGCGTGCGTGTCGGCCCTGCCCCCCATGCCCCTTTTGATACGTCACAACCAAAGGCTTGCAGCCATAAGGCTGGTCTGCCTCCCGCCGCAGGCCAACCCAGCTACAGCTAGGCTCCACCCCACGTTCCCGACTTCCTCCCCCTTCAGGGCCCTTGACGACCACCGTCACCACACGGGGGGCCTGACGTCGGTCTACGCTCCTCTCTCATGGAGATCCCCTGTCCCCTCCCCGCCTATTAGAAAATACCTGCCAATTGATGCTATCGCTCATCGAACCCTCCCCTTCATCCCCGGCTCTGCTCCTCTACCGGTGGCTTCCCCTGACCTCCTCCCGCCAGCCTGTCTTCCTATTGGAGAAGGCACCCCCGCTTACAAGTCAGTCAAGTTGAAAATCAGATCTGCACTTTTCAAAGATTGGAACGACCAGTTCCCACCGCCCCGACCTACCCTTACCCAGTGTCCCTGACGCCCCACCCTTTCATGGGGGTTGGCAGGTTCATGGCAGGAAGGATCCACCAGATGCGATCTGGCAAAAGCTACCACGCTGCCCACCCATCATGGTTCACTGAAGACCCCTCTCCCCGCTGCCCGTTTTGCGAAGAGAGCGAAGAAGACTTCCCCCATGCCATCGTTTCCTGTTTGTCCCGCAGGGAACCTCCTGAGCGCCACCTCCAAGGTCTCACTTCGTTAGATAGGGACAGCCCCCTCTGGTCAAACCCATCCGCTCTCAACTCCCTCGCTAGATACATAAATGTCACGGCGACAGGCTTCCCACCGGGTATGCCCCCGGCAGCACCTGACCCCAGCGCCCCCCGAACACGGACGCATCTGCTCTACCAATCCACGGCTTCGCTCCATAGCGCCAGGCCGACCTCAGCCTGTTTTGTTTTCTTAGTTTGCTAGGAGATTATGTTTCGTCATGATTATGCGTTTTATTGTTTTATTGCCTTAGGGATTTAGTGTCGGCTATCGGACACGTACAGGAGGTTTTTGTAGTTTGGCGTGAGAGTTCTTTTGTTATTTGCGGGTTCTTGAGATTAAGGTTTTGTTTATGCTGTAGCTAGCGCTACATGCAAGTTCTTGTAACATAAATCAACGAATATATGAAGATAAAAAAAAAAAAGAAAAAAAAGACCAAGTAAATAGGACATCCTCCATCACCTCTACACACCCGGCGATTGAAATCAACCCTCAACGCAAGGTACTTACGAACCATCCACCGCCCCTCTCCTGCCACGATGGCTGCGGCCTAGGAGTGACGGCCACCTCCCCCTTTTGCCACTGGCATCGCTTGCTCGCTTACGCGGCCCTTTCCTCGCTTAGCGAGGCCCCTCCTCATGGTCGGCGACCGCTCGCTTCCCATGCTTCAGACGGCTGGGAACACGGTTCCTGCGGTACGCGAGGACTACTCTTCAGGCCTGATGGTTGACCTCACTCCTCTCCTTGCTTGGGGACCTCTCTTCCTCGTTTCCGTTTGCCGTTGGCTGTGGTGGACGCCTGTCTCCCTGTTTGCACGCGCGCCGCGGGGGAACGCCTCGGCTAGGAACTTCCGGGCCTGTCTCGCTTGGAGATTTGGCCATACCCCCCCAGTCTTACGGTTCAAGTTGGGACTACTCTGGTTGGAGACCGCCTAGCAAGACACGAACAAGATTACCGATAGTCGACACGGTCGCGTTTGGTTTCTGGCCCGTTCTGGCGTTTGGATCGGCTTGCACGCTACTGCTACACCCTCCCTCGGCTAGCACCCTACAGCTCCACCCTCTCCAGCCGCAGCCCGCAGGCGGCTCCCTTTCTCGGTTACGTCGCTTTCCGGGATAACTTCTACCGTTTTCTGCTGCCAGCGCCTATCTCTGGCTTGGTTGTTGTGGGGCTCACCCTGGTGCAAGATTTCAGTTGTTTTTTCTGAGATGTCCCGCGCGGTTACCTTCTTATGTTTTCCTGCTTTCTTCTTAGTTAGACTTCTCCTATTCTCTGAGTTCGCTTGCGAGGTAGGGACGGGTTTTTCTTTGGGGCGAGATGTGCGGTTAGGCCCATACCAGAGGGTCTTGCGGATACCGTCGGGCCGGGTGGGAGGAGGAATGGGGATTGTTTATACCATAACTAGCGCTGCATGCAAGTTCTTGTACCCTAAATAACAACGAATGCAGGAAGATAAAAAAAAAAGAAAAAAAGAAAAAAGGACCAAGTAGATAGGACATCCTCCGTCTCCGCTATTTTCCCCGCGCGTGAAATCAACCTTCAATGCTTGCGATCTCACGAACCACCCACACCCCCCTCTCCTCCCGCGATGGCTTCCACCTAGGAGTGACGGCCACCCACATCCCCACCATTGTCCTCCTCAGCTTTTTTACACGTCGAGGCTTTCCTCCTTCTGGGTTCCAGTATGCCTTTCACACTGCCCATCCCCGCCTCTCTCCTCGCTTAGCATTGCCCCTCTACACGGTCGGCGGCCATTCGCTTCCCATCCTTCACAGGGCTGGGAATACGGTTTATGGTACACGGGAACTCTACAACAGGCCCTCAGATCGATCTCGCTCCTCCCCACGGTTGTCTTAAGCGGTGGTATCCTATTCACTGAGCAACGCTATCCCTCGTAGAACAAGGGACTACATGAGAGACGCGGTAATATCGCTTGCCTTCCACCCCTGGGGACCGCCTAGTCAGACACGAATACGATTACCGTGAGTTGACACGGTCGCGTTCCATTTCCATCCTGCTCTGGTGATTGGATCGCCTTGCGCCCTACTGCTACACCCTCACCCAGCTTGCACCCTACTGCTGCACCTCACTTCGATGCCCTTCGGGTGTCTCTACCCGGCTTCCCGGTCTGGATGGCACTAGTCCCTGTGCTCTGCCACGGGTTTAGTTTTCCTCGGCATGGGGCTTTCGCTCCTCAGTTCCCCTTTCACTTTGCCGGGCTTGCCCTTAGCTGTAGACGTGTTTTTGTCGTAGGTGGCACTGATCAGCCGCATTAAGACCGTTTGGGGTGGCTCTTGCTACGGGGTTCGGACCACTGTCGGGAAGTGGGGTTTCATTGGTTAAGATGGGCTTTGGTGGCTTTTCTTTACAGTCTTTACTGTTTGTGTATACTACAAGTTGCCTGGAGGGGGAGTTTTTTCGACTGCGGGGAGTTCAGGAGGGGGGTTTCATGTTGCGGGGGTTTCGGTCCTGTCTTCCAGTGTGCCTTTCTGTACGGATTCGTTGACGGTTTTTCTTCCGGCTTTGTCGGGCTGGCGTAGGGGGGGAGGTTTATGTGTCTGCTATATCTAGCGCTGCATGCGGACGGTGTACCTTAAAGACAGAATGAAATTGATGATAAAAAAAGAAAAAAGAGGAAAAAAAAGAAAAAAAGAAGACCAAGTAGATAGCAGTGGACTAAGACAGACTGGCCCACTCTTGAAGGAGAGATCAAAGCCAGGAAGATCGACCCCCTGCCCTCCCTCCCGACACCTCGCTCCTTCTCCCCCTGGTTCGACACGGCCCTAGGCAGACTGAAGGCTATCCTTAAACTCCATACCCCGCACAAGAGACCCTGCCACAGGTCCCAGCCGTGGTGGACCCCCAACCTCCCAGCACAGAGAGCTGCCTTTCACTCAACGGTTTGGTCAGCCCCATGAGGCCCCCTCTCATCGCCAAAGCAGCAGTGCAGAGATGCACATCCTTGATGCTTTAAGGCCATTAAAAACTCGAAAACCGAGTATTGGATTGATTTCCTCGCAACAGCCACTCCACAGATGCTTTGGACCGCGAAACGCTACACCTTCGGCAGGCCCCCAGACAGGTTCCCACAGATACCTGGGACCAACAGCCCTTTGAGTATAAACAAAGTCCTTCTCACACACTTCTTTCCAGAAAAGGAGTCCTCGAACCCACCAGCCATCCTGTGGGAGTTCAGGGATAGTCCGCCACTGTCGGCAGAATAGATAACAGTTGCCCTCCGAAATTCTTCCTTATCATTTGCCCCCTGTCCAGATAAGATCCCCTACTCTGTCTGGAAAAGGGTCCACTCCTTAAACCCCAACATCTTAACATCCATCCTCGGCCCCCTCGTCTGGTACGGTCACCACCCCCACTCCCTGAAGAAAGCCAGTGGCATTGTGCTTGACAAGCTGGGGAAGCCCTCCTACGACATACCGCCCTCATTCCACATTATTGTCCTACTGGACATGGTCTCCAAGATCCTCGAGCGGATTATGGTGACCTGCCTCTCAGCTCTCCCCCGCTTCTCAGGCCTCCTGTCCCCCCACCAAACTGGTTCCCTCCCCGGTCTGAGCACCTTCGACACAGCAGCTACCCTCATCCATGAGGTTCAGGTTTTTAGGCGCCCCAAGCCTAAGGTCTCAATACTTTTTCTCGACACCAACGCTGGTATCGACAATGTCTCGGCCCCCATACTTTGCGACAGACTGGCCACTAAGGCGGTCAATCCTTACATGGTCTTGTCGATAAGGTGCTTCCTCCTCGGCCGCTCCTGCCACCTAGTCTTCCCGGGGGCGCCCCAAGTCTTCTCCACCGTATAGCTAGGAACGCCCCAAGATTCTGCGATCTGCGTGCTCTGTTTCATCATCTACATCTCGCCCCTCCACTTCCCAGTCCATCGTGGCCTCATCCTCTCCTATGTTGACAATTGCGAGGTCAAGGTCGCCTCCGGGTCTTATCGGACAAACGTCCCAAGGCTGCAAGGCCTCACCAGTGTCCTCCAGGCCAGGGCCCATCAGCTGGGGATGACCTTCGCGATTCCGAAAACAGAGCTCATGCACAGGATGACCTTGGCACAAAAGGTCCATCCTCCCGCAATCCCAGTCTTGTTAGACGGCCTCCTCTTTCGTACCTCCAAACTAGTACGGTGGCTGGGATACTGGTGCTAGCCCTCGACTACTTCTTGCCACAAAGGAACCACCTCGCACTTCACCAGGAGACTGGCCCTGACCCAGGGGGCCTTTGCGAAGATCAATAAACAGTCCAGGCCTGATAAGGGCCTCCACACCTTCCTCTGCCATCGACTGGCATCTTCCCTCATCTCTCCAATCCTCCTTTTGGAGCCGAGCTTATCTCCGCTAGCCTCACCCTCCTAGGCAGGTTGTCCGTCTTTTGCAGGTCTGTCCAGACGTGGGTAACGAATTGCTTTTCTTAGACCCCGATTGGCATCTTGGCATGTGAATTGGCTCTTCCCCCCCTGCCACATTTGGTCCTCCACCGACAGAGCCTGGCCGCTGTCAGCCTGGTGTGCCTTCCACCAGTGGCTAACCAGGCGACTGCCAGGCTTCACTTGTCCTTCCCTACCTCCTCCCCCTTCCGTGCGCCGGAGAACCACTGTCACTTTACTAGGGGCCTGACGTCCGTCTACACCCCACTCCTCTGGAAGACCACACCCCCCTGTCGCCCTATACGCAAGCACCTCTGGCTGGACGCGATCGCTCACCGTGCCTGTCCATTTATTGAGCCCTCGGGCCCCGTCCCCATGGCCACACCCGGCCTTCTTCCACCTGAACAAGCTCCCTGGAGAGAGGGAATCCCGTCCTACCAATCGATCAAGTATTGGCTGAAAAACACATTAGCCAGGGATCGGGCCACCCAATTCCCGCCCCCCACTTATTACCCTTACGCTGCATCCCTCTCGCCCCACCGTTTTATGGGTTTGGGGAGGTTTGTCGCAGGTAGAATCCACCAGATGCGCTCGTGTAAGAGCTGCCTCACCGCCCACCTGTCCTGGTTCACTGACGACCCCTCCCCCCTCTGCCCCTACTGCGTGGAGGATCAGGAGGACTTCGCTCATGCCATCTTATACTGCGTGACTCGCAAAGGACCTCATGAGCGCAACCTCGTGGGGCTCACAGACGTGGGCAGAGACAGCCCACTGTAAACCAACAAAGACTCCCTCCGCTCCGTGGCAAGGTACCTCAATGCAATCGTTACCGGCCTTCCTCCTGTCATGCCTCCTGCATCCTGGGACCACCCCCCAAGGGCCGTCTCTAGCAGTGCTGAGCTCCCAATTCATGGCTTCCAGTCATAAGGGAGCGATGCCCCCCTCCACCTTTGACCCACCTGACGACTGTGGCTGTGCGGTTTGATTGTTGGCTTTACTTTTCGTTATGATCTTGCAAATCTTTTCCATAGTTTCTAGAGATTTTGTGCCAGCTATCGGACACTACCTCCAGGATTTGTTACTTTTACTGCAAGTTTTTCTTTTCTCCTTGCAATGTTTGAGATTGAGGTTTTGTTTATGCCATAGCTAGCGCTGCATGCCAGTTCTGGTACCGCAAACAATGAATACATGATGATAAAAAAAAAAGAAAAAAGGAAAAAAAAAGACAGAGTCGATAGGCCATCCTCGGTCTCCTCTATTTTCCTCGCGCTTGAAATCAACCCTCAATGCTTGCAGTTCACGAACCATCCACATGCCCTTTCCTCCCATGATGGCCTTGGCCTCGGGGTGACTGCCATTTCCATCCTCTCCTCACTGCCCTCTTTCGTATATCTATGCATCAGGGCTTTCCTTCCTCTGGGTGCCAGTATGCCTTTCACGCTGCCCGTTCTCGCCCCTCTCCTCGCTTAGCGAGGCCCCACCATACAGTCGGCGACCATTCGCTTCCCATGCTTCAGACGGCTAGGAATAAAGTTTCCCGTATGCGAGGACGCTTCAACAGGTCCACAGGTCGATCTCGCTCCTCGCCATGGTTGGTTTAAGTGGTGTTATCCCATCCACTAAGTTACGCTATCTCTCGGAGCACAAGGGACTACATGAGAGAGCCCATAAAACGCTTGCCTTCTGCTACTGGGGACCGCTGAGATGGGCACGAACACGATTACCTAGAGTTGACACGATAGCTTGCAGTTTCCGCCCTGTTCTGTCCATTGAATCGGCTTGCCCCCTACTGCTACACCCTCACTTGGCTTGCACCCTACTGCACCACCCTCTCCTGCCTCTCCCCCACAGGTGGCTTATTTTCAAAATTGTATTGCGTTCCGGGATAACTTCTATGGTTTTCTACTACCACGACGTACATCTGGCTCACATTGTTGTGGGATGTACAGGGCCTGTTTTCTTTTTGTTTTTTTTTCTCCGAGATGTTCTGGGTGGTTACCTGCATATGTTTTCCCACTTTCCTCTTAGTTAGGCTTCTCCTATTCTCGGAGTTCGCTTGCGAGGTAGGGATGGGTTTTTCTTTGGGGCAAGATGTGCAGTTATGCTCATACCAGAGGGTCCAGGTGATACAGTTGGGCCGGGTGGAAGGAGGAATGGGGATTGTTTATGCCATAGCTAGCGCTGCATGCAAGTTCTTGTACCCTAAATAACAACAAATACATGATGATAAAAAAAA
>JACCEG010000006.1:523397-549220 GCA_014065205.1 Tuber brumale | reverse complement strand
AAGAAAAAAAAGAAAAAAAAGAAAAAAAAGAAAAAAAAGAAAAAAAAGAAAAAAAAGAAAAAAAAGAAAAAAAAGAAAAAAAAGAAAAAAAAGAAAAAAAAGAAAAAAAAGAAAAAAGAAGAAAAAAAGACCGTGTGGATAGGCGTTCCTCCGCTGTCAGGTTCCTCCGCCCCCAGTCTAGACCAGATCCCCTACTCTGTCTGGAAAAGGGTCCACTTCTCAAACCCCAACATCCTAACATCCATCCTCGGTCGCCTTGTCCAATACGGACACCACTCTTCCTCGCTGAAGAAGGCCATCGGCGGTGTCCTTGACAAGCCGGGAAAGCCCTCCTACAACACGCCTGCCTCATTCTGCATCATAGTCCTACTGGAGACGGTCTCCAAGATCCCAGAGAGGGTCATGGTGACCCACCTCTCCACTCTCGCCCGCTTCCTGGGCCTCCTGTCCCCCTACTAAACTGGTTCCCTCCCCAGTCTGAGCACCTTTGACCCGGCTGCAACCCACTATAACGAGGTGCAACTTTTTATGCACCCCAAGCTCAAGGTCTCCAGGCTTTTCCTCGACATCACAGGTGGTTTCAACAATGTCTCGGCCCCCTTTTTTTCCAACATGCTTGCCACTAAGGCAGTCAACCCTTACATGGTCTCGTGGATAACATCCTTCCTCCGCGGACACCCCTGCTGCCTGGTCTTCCATGGGGCCTCCCCGGTCTTCTCCCAGGTCTCAGTCGGTACGCCCCAAGGATCCCTGATCTCCCCTCTTTGGTTCGTCATTTATGTGTCATCACTTCACTGCTCCATTCCTCTGGGCCTCATCCTCTCCTATGTGGATGACTTCGTGGTCGCAGTCGCCTCCGGTTCATATCGGCGGAATGTCCAACGGTTGTAGGGCTTAACCTCAGTCCTTCAAGCGAAAGCTGGCAGGCTGGACGCAATCTTCTGGATCCCAAATACAGAACTCATGCACTGGATGACCCCAGCGTACAGGGTCCCTCCCCACCCCATCCCGTTCCTCCTGGACAGGCACCTCTTTCGTCCCTCCAAACTGATACGATGCCTTGGATACTGGTTCGAGCCTACGACCAGTTCATGCACCAAGTGCACCACCTCACACTTCACCAGGAGACTCGCCCTGGCCCATAGGGCCTTCACAATGATTAAAAGACTGTCCAGGCCCTGTAAAGGCCTTCCCCCCTTCCTCTGCCATCATCTGGCGTCCTCCCTCATCTCCCTGGTCCTCTACGGAGTGGACCTCTTCTCCACAAGTCACACCCTGGTGGACAGGATGTCAGTCTTTTCGAAATCTATCTAGAGGTGGGTAACGAATTGTTTTTCATCAACCCTGGTAGGCATCTTGGCATGTGAATCAGCTCTCGCCCCCCTCCCGCTTCTAGTCCTCCACCGGCTGAGACTGGCTGCTGTCCGCCTGGTATGCCTGCCCCCCGAAGGCAACCTGGTGACCGCCAGGCTACACCTGTCCTTCCCCACCTCCTCTCCCTTTGGGGCATGAGAGGACCACCGTCACTTCACTATGTGCCTGGCGTCCGTCTACGCCCTACTCTTCTGGAAGATCCCACCCCCATGTGCCCCCATACGCAAGCACGTCTCACGAGATGCAATTGCTCACCACACCCTGCAGTTTATCGACGTCTTGGGCTCTATCCCGGGGGCCTTGCCAGACATTCTGCTTCCTGAACAGCGTTCCTTGCCAGAGAGAGTCCCATTGTACCAGTCGATCAAGTTACGACTGAGAAACGTACTCACCAGTGATTGGGCCACCCAGTTTTCCCCCTCCCCTTACTACCCTTACGCTGCGTCCCTCTTGCCTCACCCTTTTATTGGTTTGGAGAGGTTTATTGCGGGTAGGATCCACCAGATGCGCTCTGGGAACAGCTACCTAGCTGCCCACTCCTCCTAGTTCACTGAGGACGCCTCTACCCTCTGCCCCCACTGCCGGGAAGATGAGGAGGATTTCGCTCATGCCATCCTACATTGCGGGTCCCGCAAGGAACCTCATGAGCGCCACCTCCGGGGGCTCACAAGTGTCGGCCAGGACAGCCCACTATGGACCAGCAAAGAGTCCCTCCACTCCCTGGTGGGCTACCTCCCCGTAACCGCCACTGGCGTTCCCCCTGGCATGCTCTCTCCTGGCTGGGACCCCCCTCAAGAGCCCACTCCCCACGACACAGGCCTCCCGATTCACCGCTTCAGGCCCCGAATTATGCCACCCACCCCGTGTTTTGACCCGCCTGGCGATTAATGCTTTCTGGTTTGCTGATTGGGTTTAATTTTCGTTATGATTTCTGTACTTTGTTGTTTTGGTTCCTGGCGATTTCGTGTCTGCTATCGGACACAACTGGGAGGATTTTCTATTTTGGTACGAGATTTCCTTTGTTCTTGCGAGTTTGAGATTCAGGTTTTGTTTATGCCATTGCTAGCGCTGCATGCAAGTTCTTGTACCGTAAAGAGTGAATATGTGATGTTAAAAAAAAAAGAGAAAAATAAAAGAAAAAAAGTAAGACCGAGTGGATAGGCACGGGTTCGGGAGGGGGGGTGTCATGTTGCGGTGGTTTCGGTCCTGTCAGCCCATGGGCCTTGCGGTTCAGGTCCGTTGACAGTTTTTCTTCTTCCTGTTTCAGGCTTCTGGAGGGGGGGAGTGTTAGTCATATGGAAATCCGAGACATATGCACAGACCCACGGTAGGGTAACTGGGCACAGACCCTCAATTTACCGGAGTGCCAACACCCCCCTCCGGCCCCCTTATGGGGCCCGCACGTCATGAGCGAGATTTCGAGAGTTGCGTCCCATAACTGAAATGTCACATCAATGAAGCCCACTTCATATCACCATATACGTCGCCGCCGTCCGTCCGACCGCATGCTGTTCGCAGGATATATGGGACGGACCCTTTGGCGACATCTGGGAAGTGGAACGGAGGAAATCTGTGGGAGGCGCATTGAGATAGTAGGCTTCAACGTTAGGCTTCCTAACCATGGGCCGAAGGTGATGGGACGTTTTCGGCAAAATACTCCAAGAGGATATCCCAGTGGCAAAAGCTGTTAGGGGTATACCGAATCCACCCATACCCTTCTGAGATCAGCTGTAGGTTGGTTGGTCCTAGTATTAGGACCCCTCTACGGAGGCCTGCGGACCAAGGGGAAGCATGCTCAGAATGGAAGACCTAGATAAGTCGGAGACCCTTAAGACGCTGACACGTCGGGCTCGGACTTGCGATTGGCACTAGGTGGCCCGGCATGAACCTGATCACTTCATGACCGAAGAGACTACTGGGACGATAGTCAACAAGACTACAGTAATATAATAGCCTATGCGGACATCTAAGTTAGAGGCCGCTGTTTGGAATAACAAATAGCGCAGTCATCTCAACGGAGCAATACTATTCCGAGTCCGTGAAAGGGTGTGATAAGTTTCAGGGTCAAACAGTGTTCGCACTCATAAGATTCTGGACGTTTGCGTATTAAAACCAGAATGGTACTTTGGAGGCATAGTAGTTAGAAGTAGTCCGCGAACACTCAGACGCGAGATATAAATATCGAAGTGCCTCCCGAGCTTTACAGACATCATCAAGCAACGGAGAAGAGATCTTATCATTACAATATTGTTTTACACTTTAAATCTTTACCTTATCCATTTTATCGAGATGAGCCTTCCTCGACAGATTCTCCAATCACAGATTTCGGGCCTACGTCCTTCAGTTATATACTTGAGTTTGGCGTCCGCCTAACAGTATATTGATAGTTCTCCTGTTACCAAGGCTCACTACATGAACTACGAGTTCACTTCAAACTCCACCCTCACCTCAGTCTTCGATCACATTTTCGAAGCACCTCACTGTCCCATCTATATTCAGACTTTTGAAGAAGTCTTCGCCAGCGAGTTATTCGAGATCGAAGAAGAATATACGTAGGAACCCTCGTGGTTCATAGTACCTTTCGGGATCCCAACGATGGATCAATTCAATAGCATATATCGTACCTGGCACTGTTCGGATTTCGCGTGGAATTCGACCGAGTCGGAAGATTTCCTCGACTGGAGCACCCAGTGCTCCTTAAGGATGGAAGAAAAGGAAAAGGAAAACCCAGGGACAGTTATCCGGGGGCGAGACATCCCCTCGGCCTGGGCCTAATACACCTTTATATGTACTATAAGTACATTCTAAACCATGAGAAAAAGGAGATTGAGGTTTTCAGTCTAGAATCGGACCAACCGAACCCTTTTATACCTACACCCCTAGAGTGTCTCAAACGTTGGATACCTTACATACGATTCCTTAAACATTTTCAAGGATATCGAGAACTCTGGTACGAAGTACCAGTAATCACTCATCCAGGGTTACTAGAGCAATTAGCCTATCTGGAAAGTATCACAATGGCTGAGATACCGCAGGACCCAAGAAAGAGAATAACGGCGGGGGAACCAATGGACACCCGTCCAGATACCACGGATAAGGCGGATGACTCCGCTATTCATAGTCCCTTCCCTTCAACACCTCAGCAACCTTCGTTCCGGAGAGGAAATTTACCGTCTCACTGATCCCCTAGTGTCGCAAGCACGCATAGGATATCAAGGGCCTCTACTTCTAAACCAGGAGCAGACCACGCTGCAAACTTAGCCAGATTGGCTGCCTGTCTTGGGATAACCTTGGGTCGAATAAGGCAGGACATAGACAGCTCGCTCGACCAAGCCAATATCGCCTTCAAACATTTGAAGGGGGCCACCCAGGACAATACCTTAAAGTTGATTAAGGTACAGCAACAAATCGCAGAAGGACAAGATGTCCATGACAACGAAATTGGACTTTTGTTGATGCAGCTGGCAGGAGTAGAAGCGGAGGTCAAAGGCATCCAAGAGGAAATGATCCGGGAAGTGGCAAAGAAGATAGACGCCCAAGAAAGGTGTCAACAGGAACATGAAGAGTTAACCACGAGGTTACAGGGAACGATCGGACACGAAAGCCAAGCAGCATTGGCCCGTGACCACACTCTGGAACAAATGGTCCTCAATCTGAGAGCGGAATTCGTAGAATTCCGCGCACGAAGCGTCACTCGTGATAGAGAGGTCAACCGTACCCTAGGACAGATGCATTTAGATCAGACTACCCGCCAGGCGGAAATCCGGCGATCTCAGGACCAGCAGCAACAGCAAAATAACGAGACTAACAATACCTTGAAGGTATTAACGCAGTCAATAAACAGAATGTTGGCTGCCGCACCAAGTCCCGAAGCTGCTGGACCAGCTCCTTTACCCGCAGTCTCAGAAACAGACGACGGGGAGTACTACGCTGCACCTACACGTAGGGAAAAGGGAAAGGGCAGAGAAGCCGCTGATGCATCCCCCTCAGGTGCCCAAGGAGGCAACCCAGGAGATCCTAGCGACGATGACGATGATGATGATGACAGAGATAGGAGAGGAGGAGGTCCTAGCCGAGGCAGGCAAGGACAAACACTAGAACAGTCTGGTATGGCAGAAACACTTGCCAACACGATGGCGCTAAATATTAAGCGACCATCAGAGCCACCCCCATTCTTTGAAGACAAACCCGCACAAGATATATATGTGTGGATTTTGCAATGCACCGATTACTTCGAGAGAAACCCACGGATCTGGGACGATGCAAGAAAACGGATCATATACGCGCTCAGTCGTACAAGAGGAGAAATAGTCCTTCCCTATACTGTATGGTATCGGAAGGCTATGGATGGACTTCACGGGGAAACCCAGCAACCAGAGCTGGCAACATGGACCCACTTTGAACATGATATGATCCAACGATTCGCCCCGGTTGAAGCCGAAAGACTAGCTCTTCGCGCAATGAAACTGGTCACGTACGACGGCAGTATTGAACGCTATCTCACAATCATGCACAATCATAATATTCGTGCACGCATGACTGGAGAATCCTTGAGAGAGGTAGTCGAAGACAAACTTCGGGAACAAATTGTGTGCAGATTGTCAGCCCTGCAATACACCACGGACCAGGAATGGGAGGAGGCACTAAGGCTATGTGGACGGTCAGAAGAAGCACTGCGGGCCAGAAAAAGGATTGGACGAGACCAACCGTCAAAGCCCAAAATAGTCCAGGAGGTCAAAAGAGAAGACCGACGGGACTCTAAACCAAAACGACAAAGGGATACTAAACCTTATGTCAAGGGAGGTGGAGCCCCAACACGAAAACGGAAAAGGGACGATGAAACGGAGAAGCCCAGAAAAAGGCTGGGAGGTGCGACGAAGACCACCCACACAAACTCCGCCCAGGCACACACCGGTATCCCACAAAGTGTGATAGACACGCTAAGGAAAGAAGGAGATTGCACACGTTGTGGAAAGAAAAACCACACATATCAGAGGTGTTGGGGAGATGCCCATATATCGGCGGCAACTGTCAGTTCAAGACCGATAAAAATGGGAATCTGGCGAGCAAGATCGGCTATTGTAAAGCCTAAATTAGCTCGCAGAGTCGCAACCGTCCAGAACCCAGCCCGGGTAAATAAGATCCAGGAACTGGGGGACGACGAGGAACTGACCTAGGTCAGTTCATTGGCACCAGCGGCGACGGCGATTGGGTATTCAGTGTCCTGATGGAGCAGGAATCGAAATGGGAACCCCCTTTGTCTGGGGTGTATTGGGTACCGACCACGACGGGGATCAGGTAGTCCGCGTGCAACTACGGGAATCGAAACTCAAAATGATCAAAGTGGCGCGAAGCAAGTCTCTCCTTTCAGGATCAACGCAAGTAGGCTCTAAGTGAAGGGACCCCACGAGGGACTTACGAGCACGAACACAAGAATCAATATATGGAGAGTCTTGATCGAAAGAGAAGATAGTTAACATGCCCACATGGCCCGGGAGCCAACAGTACGAAGTTCCTCGAGTCACCTGGTGGTTACCTGCTACCTGTGTGCAAGCAAGTTATTATACCGAAGAAGATGGGACATAGCAATGCAAGATCTACCTGATAACAATACACGACAGGAGGACAACCGACGCGGGCCGTTCCACCTACCACATGAGTCTGAGTCGTATTATACGTATGTACTATCTTGCCTTCTGGCCAGAGTGTGGGATAGGGATGTACCGCTTTGGTGCACAAGGCCCCTCTGAGGGAGCTGGACGGATAACCGAAATCCTAAGGGAAAGGACTCGGTGAAAGCGGGAACGTAACAACAGGGGAGTAAAATGGCTAATAACCGCCCGAAAATCTGCTATGAGCCTAGGTCTGGTGTGTCGGGAGAAGGCATCCAGCCTGAAAACTGGTCGTGCGCAATTGCGTATCGGTGAAACGCCGCTTTAGTATGTAGACCCAGATTGTTAGAGCTAAAGAGTTACTAGTTTGTCTGAGGAGACCTCAATGGTCGAAACTACGCGGGCGTAGTAACAAACATCTTGTTACCTACACCCAACACCAACGATGCCTAAACGAAAAAACCAAGAAAGTCTTATCCGCGCCAAGCGCGTCGAACTAGACGCTCCAAAACCAAAACGATATAACTGTCCGGAGGGGATCGCTTACCTCCATATACACGATAAGCGATACAAAGTTAAAGTCTTATTAGACTCGGGATCCAACGTATTCCTTATAAACAAGGACCTAGTTGAAGACCTTCGCGTTCCCTCGGTAGAACGCGACCATGCAGTTGATATCTTAGGTTTTGACGGATCGTCAGCCGCTTCTGGAGGGAAGTGTTACACTCTCCCAATAAAAATGGAAATAGGAAAAAACCGACACATCTCTGAAGTGTCGTGTGAAGTGGCTAAAGCAGGTCACTACGGAATGATAATTCCTTTTGGTTGGTGGCATCGTGAACACCCAGTGTCTCACATAGAAGATGCAGAAAATTGGACCTTCTCCGCAAAAAGTTGCGAAAACTGTGTGGAAGAAGATGAAGGAATAGCGGATATGTTCGAATATGACGAATCCGTCGCTTGGGATCCTAATGCCTGCCGAATCGGAAGAATCGGAGCCATCGAAAATACGGTGGAACTCGAATCATTACCGAAAGAATACTGGAGTTACAAACATTTGTTTGAAGCCCAGACGGCAGAAAAACTAGCACCAAGACGAACCTTCGATCACGAAATCAAACTAATTCCAGGATCAACCCCCCCCTGGGGGCCGATATATCCACTGTCCGAAAAACAGCTTAAGGCGTTACGAGAATACTTGGAAACAATGATCAAACAAGGAAAAATCACACGGAGTCAATCACCAGCAGGCGCACCGATATTATTCGTACCTAAACCAGATGGTAGACTACGTCTAGTTGTGGACTATCGAAATCTAAATAAGATTACTATCCTCAACAAACATCCCCTTCCACTAATGTCCGAACTCAGAGATAGAGTAGCCGGCGCTAAGATCTTCACCAAGTTAGACCTTAAGGACGGCTACCACCTGATTAGGATAAAAGAAGGAGATGAATGGAAGACAGCGTTCCGTACGAGATACGGACACTACGAATATAAGGTTATGCCTTTTGGATTGGTCAACGCTCCGGCAACCTTCCAAGATATGATGAACCAAGTTTTACACGAATACTTGGACGTCGGAGTTGTGTGCTACCTTGATGATATTCTCATCTACTCAAAGGATGAAAAGGAGCACATCGAAGCTGTTAAGAAAGTCTTACAAAGTCTATCAGACTTTCAGTTAGCGGTATCGCTAAAGAAATCGACCTTCCATGCCACGGAGGTGGAATTCCTCGGCTATATGGTAGCGGTCGATGGGGTGTCTATGAGCACCCGAAAGGTGGAATCCATAATGGTCTGGAAAGCACCTAAGTCGGTCAGAGAAGTACAAGTCTTTATGGGGTTTGCTAACTTCTACCGACGATTTATAAAAAACTTCTCGGCTATTTGCAAGCCAATAACCGAGACATTACAAGGAAATCCGAAGAATTTTAAATGGGGAATTGAACAAGACACTGCTTTCGAAGAGTTAAAGCACCGGTTCACCACAGCCCCCATACTCCACCACTTTTTCCCAGAAAGAGAAACGGTGGTAGAAACAGACGCTAGCGATTTTGCACTCGGCTGCGTCCTTTCTCAGTACTTTGAGAAAAGGCTACACCCAGTGGCTTTCCATTCCAGAAAATTAAATTCGGCGGAGCGCAATTACGAGATCCATGATAAAGAACTTCTCGCAATCCTCGAAGCCTTTAAGGAATGGAGACACTACTTGATCGGAACGGAAAAACCAATCACAGTCTTTACCGACCATCAGAACCTACAATACTTCCTCACCTCAAAAGTCTGGAGTGGCCGTCAAATTCGATGGGCTCAGAAGTTGGTAGAATACAATTTCCGTATTGTATACCGACCAGGCACGAAGGGCGGAAAGCCTGACGCATTAAGCCGACGGCCGGAGTACCGTCCTGAGGAGGGAGCTACGCATCGCGAACAGAAAATTTTAAAAGAAGAAAATTTCTTGGTATCGTTAGTAGCGAGGGTAGGCGATGAAGGGGAAGACTGGGATGGAGATAAGGATTTGGATTTGGAACCTCGAAGAGGTGGAAAGGAACCCGTGATTAGGGTCAAGAGATTGAGCAAAAAGGCATACTTGCCAACAAAAGGCTCACGAATGGCGGCAGGACATGACCTGTACGCCATAGAAGATGACATTGTCCCGAAATATGGACAAGCATTAATAAGGACGGGTATAGCCGTGGGGCTACCCGAAGGAACTTATGGAAGAGTTGCCCCAAGAAGTGGATTAGCGGTCCGAAGCGGAATCTCTACCGGCGCAGGAGTAATCGATGCTGATTACACCGGCGAACTCAAAGTCGTACTTTTCAACCATAAAGATGTGGATTGCCAAATAAGAATGGGCGATCGCATAGCCCAGTTAGTGGTAGAAAAGGTCAACACCTCGGACATGATGGAAGTTGACGACTTGGAAGAAACGGAGCGAGGAACCGCGGGATTCGGAAGCACCGATATAGCGACAAGATCCTTGATCGTCAAGGAACAGGAACCTAGCATCAGCTACCTACAGGCATCGGCTAAAGACAACGAACATTGGTACGATATTTCTGAAGTACCCGAAAAAGTTCTAATGTCAAATGCTATTATCCTGCAAAAAGGTATGAAGCAATTCAATCCTGAATTCCTAAGCGAGATACAGGCAGCTATCGGGACAGACGCAGCATGGAGGCAACGGAGGGAAGAACTTATTAGGTTACGAGACGAAGGAAAGGATTTTCCCAAAGACTGGACCTTAACCGACGATCTACTATACTATAAGCAACGACTATTTGTACCAAATAGTCAGGCTCTATATACCAAGATTGCAGAAGGATGTCACGATGCAAAAGTTGCAGGACATT
This sequence comes from Tuber brumale, assembly GCA_014065205.1. Classification (NCBI taxonomy): domain Eukaryota; kingdom Fungi; phylum Ascomycota; class Pezizomycetes; order Pezizales; family Tuberaceae; genus Tuber; species Tuber brumale. Next base: position 538,875 of record JACCEG010000006.1, on the reverse strand, counting down.
TCGGTCAAGAAAAAACTTTGGAAATAATCATGAGAGACTTCTACTGGAAAGGACTTGCGGCATGGGTCAACGACTACGTACGATCCTGCGATGAATGCCAACATAACAAATCGCCTAGACACGCTAAGTACGGATTGCTGCAACCATTGCAAATACCCTACGCAGCATGGGCGTCCATCTCAGTGGACTTCATTACACAACTACCAGAGTCGCAAGGATGCACTCAGATAATGGTAGTAGTTGATCGATTCACAAAGATGGCACATTTCATCGGGCTTCAAACCTCGGCTACGGCCAAGGATGTCGCAAACGCTTTCCTAAAAGAAGTATGGAGGCTGCACGGCCTACCAACCGAAATCGTCTCGGACATGGACTCAAAGTTTGCAGGAGAATTCTGGGAATCCCTTTGCAAAGCGCTGGAAATTAAGCGAAGAATGTCGACGGCATACCACCCTCAAACTGACGGACAAACTGAACGTACCAACCAAGTGCTGGAAGGATACCTTCGAAGTTTTGTCAATTACGATCAGGATGATTGGTATCAGCTGCTACCGCTAGCTGAACACGCTTACAACAACTCCGCAACTAACGCTCACGGGATGTCACCATTCTATGCAAACTACGGATTCCATCCACAGACAGAGTGGATGAAGGAGCGCGAAGCTCAAAATCCAGGAGCAACACTTTATGCAAACTGGATTAAGACAATACATGAACAAGCAAGAGGGTCACTAGAAAAGACACGAGAAGGGATGTCGAAATATTATGACCGGAAAGCTCGACAACAGCCGGACTTCAAAATCGGGGACAAAGTAATGTTAAACGCCAAAAACATTCGCACCCGACGGAAATCTAAAAAGCTAAGTCCAAAGCTATACGGCCCTTTCCAAATTATGGAAAGACGCGGATCCAGAGCATTCAAGCTCAACATATCCGATCGATGGAACATTCATCCCGTATTCCATGTCGCACTATTGGAACCCTACCGCGAGTCAGTTCATGGTAATCGCCAGCAACCCCCTAGAGAACCGGAGGATATTGACGGTGATCTGCAATGGGAGGTTGAAAAAATCGTAAGAAGCGAGATTCGTTCTTACAGAAAACGAGTACGCGGCCGCTACCAAGAGAAGCGGGAACTGTGGTACTTCGTTAAATGGCAAGGGTGTTCGGAAGATGAGAACACATGGGAGCCTGCCACCGGTATGGAAAATGCGGAGGAAGTTGTGGAGAATTTTCATAATGAAAATCCGGACATGCCAGGAAGGGCAGAAGTAAGATAGTGAGGAAAAGGTTTTCCTACCGTGGCCAAGTAAACGCGGAAGGTTTTTTACCCTGACCACACTGAGTCTTAAAATGTATTTAGAAGAAATTATAAAATGGTTATAAAGGCATTCGAGGCGAAGCCTGGAAGGAGGGAGCTCATGTTAGGCATATGGAAATCCGAGACATGTGCACAGACCCACGGTAGGGTAACTGCGCACAGACCCTCAATTTACCGGAGTGCCAACACCCCCCTCCGGCCCCCTTATGGGGCCCGCACGTCATTAGCGAGATTTCGAGAGTTGCGTCCCATAACTAAAATGTCACATCAATGAAGCCCACTTCATAACACCATATACGTCGCCGCCGTCCGTCCGACCGCATGCTGTTCGCAGGATATATGAGAGGGAACCTTTGGTGACATCTGGGAAGTGGAAGGGAGGAAATGTGGCGGAGGCGCATTGAGATAGTAGGCTTCAAGGTTAGGCTGCCTAACCATGGGTGGAAGATGACGGGACGTTTTCGGCGAAATACTCCAAGAGGATATCCCAGTGGCAAAAGCTCTTAGGGGTATACCGAATCCACCCATACCCTTCTGAGATCAGCTGTAGGTTGGTTGGTCCTAGTATTAGGACCCCTCTACGGAGGCCTGCGGACCAAGGGGAAGCATGCTCAGAATGGAAGACCTAGATAAGTCGGAGACCCTTAAGACGCTGACACGTCGGGCTCGGACTTGCGATTGGCACTAGGTGGCCCGGCATGAACCTGATCACTTCATGACCGAAGAGACTACTGGGTCGACAGTCAAAAAGACTAAAGTAATATAATAGTCTATGCGGACATCTAAGTTAGAGGCCGCTGTGTGGAATAACAAATAGCGCAGTCAGCTCAACGGAGGAATACTATTCCGAGTCCGCGAAAGGGTGTGATAAGTTTCAGGGTCAAACGGTGTTCGCCCTTATAAGATTCTGGACGTTTGCGTGTTAAAACCTGAATGGTACTTCGGAGGCATAGTAGTTAGAAGTAGTCCGCGAACACTCAGACGCGGGATATAAATATCGAAGTGCCTCCCGAGCTTTACAGACATCATCAAGCAACGGAGAAGAGATCTTATCATTACAATATTGTTTTACACTTTAAATCTTTACCTTATCCATTTTATCGAGATGAGCCTTCCTCGACAGATTCTCCAATCACAGATTTCGGGCCTACGTCCTTCAGTTATATACTTGAGTTTGGCGTCCGCCTAACAGGGAGGTTCATGTGTCCGCCATAGCAAGCGCTGCATGATGACCCTGTACCTTAAATATAGAATAAAATGGTTGATAAAAAAAAAGAAAACAGAAATAGAAAAATGCCGAGTAGATATGTTCTTCACGCTTTGTTCTAAGTTACATTCTTACTTATTACTTTATACTTTTACAAATATAAAACCTTTATGGTCTTTACAAACACATACCTACAAGTCGAGGACTCTACTACAAGCGTCGAGTTGAAGAACGTGTATGATAGGCAATAAGAATCGGAGACACGAGAGTCTCTGCCACCTTATCGTAGGCCTAGGCCTAAAAGCTATCGTCAGGAGAAAACAAGAGAAGGATCCTCTACCCGTTTCTAAGAACTGACGACGATTATGTATCATAACATTACGTTGCGTCGCTTATAGGAAGGCTTAGATGATACCAAGATAGACTGTACCTTGGAGGATCCGTCCTTAGAGCTACCTGAGGTAGCAGACGAGCTACAACGAACGGTTTCGTAACTTAGATGAACTCCGAGCCCGATAACAGCACAAGAATGATCAACATATGAGGAGTCAAGCTCTGAAGATGAAGAGAAGAGAATGGAGGGACGTGGACCAATTGGGGGAGAAGGGGCTGGCCCTGTGCTAGGCCAACACGTGAGACAGCACCCGAGCTGAGTTACAAGCAGATGGAACAAATCTGGAGCCTATCGGGGCAACATCGACCTAAGGTCAAACAAGCAGAGACATAAGCATGAAACAGACACCAGCTCCGAAACTGGGTGGCTGAATTGACGCTTTACTTTCGCGTCATGGATTGCCGAGAAGGAGACAACGCGGAAAAGATGGTTTACGTTTCGAGTCTGCTACAAGGAGATGCAAGTAAATGGGTCACGCCATACACAGAGGGCAATAAGCCAGCGGCATGGAGGAGCTGGGCCGAGTTTAAGGAAGCAATCAAACAGCAGTTTGGAGAAGTGGATACAAGGGGCGCAGCGAGGATCCACATAATGAGCATAGAGCAAGGGCCCCAATCTATGATGGAATATGGGAATGAGTTCAGACTCCGCCAAACGGAAATACTACTGGACGACGCAACAGCAACACAATACCTATACGCGGGGATGTCGGAAAGACTACCGAAGGAATTCGAACATTTTCGACTCCCAGACCAATACAGGCGACGCATTGGCAGCTTGAGCCATCAAGAAGGAAACTCAGTTGGTAATCCTGAAGAAGCTAAAAAAGGAAAAGCATGGGAAGACAAAAGAAATTTCTACCTCCAGGAACATGGATGGAACGTACAGACTAGCACCGCAGACCTACGAAGTGGCTTCAGACCCACCGTTGATTGGGAGGTAGAAATGAACCAGGCTCAAACACAACGACCCTGTAACCAATCCAATGCGGAGTACAAAAAGCGAAGAGAACAGAATCTCTACTTAAGCTGTGGCGGAAAAGGACATCAGATCAGAGAATACCACAACCAAGTGGACAACGGACCAAAAGCGATGATACCCGCCCAAGGCAACAACTGGGCCAGACAATAGAAGAGGACCAACTGGAGGGGAATGACGACCAAGGAGGGCCAACTGGAAAAAGAAGATGGTCCACAGTAAGAGATGGTCTGACCGACAGGAAGGGGAGGAAAACCATCTGGAAAAAGAGGACGGACATGAATGGAAAGAAACGGATCACCATGGCAAACTACTACATGGCATTACTGGAAGAAGAAGGAGATGATATTATGATCAAGACAACAGTATACGCCTGGAAAAGGAAAGACACTACTATACACGCAATGCTCGATTCAGGAGCAACAGAAGATTTCATTGACAAGGACATCTGCGACAAATACAACCACCTCCTGATACCAACATGAAATAAAGAACAGGTTTACCGAGCGGATGGAAAGCCCAGCACTATGGGACCAATAACCCATACAGTGCAAGTACCCATGACCATAGGGAGTCATATGGAAGAGGCAACCTTCTAGGTAGCAAACCTGAAGAACCATGAGCTCGTCCTTGGGATGCCACAGTTACTACAACACAACCCCTCGGTCGATTGGGATAATAATAAGATTATATTCACTAGCGAGTGATGCGCGATATGATGTCTCCACAGTTCGCCAGTGGTGTATACGGCACCAGAAAGAGAAGCACAAGAAGAGAACCTGAAAGCACGATTTGACCAACTCAGAGAAATGCCAGACCGGAGAAGCAGATTCAAGAAGTTGCATGACAAGGCTTTGGGACCAATACAGGGCTCCAGACAAGCGGCAGGGCATGACCTATATGCTGACCAAGATAAGGCGATCCAAGCAAGGAGTTGAGAAAGGATATCAGCTGGAGTATTGATAGGATTACCACCAGGTACCTACTGAAGGATAGCACTACGCAGTTAACTAGCAGTCAATAAACGATGTATTAGCAATGTGGGAGTCATCGGTGCCGACTGTACCATAGAGATTAAGGTGGTTCTGGCTAAGCTGGGAGATATCGACCAAGAGATTTGGTAAGGAGACAGGATCGCACAGTAGATCCTCGCGAAGATCAACGCAGAAGAGGTGTGCGAAGTAGGAGAACTTCAGAACACCAAAAGAGCGACAAAGGGTTTCTGTAGCCCGGATAGCACAAAGACAAAGAAGGAGGAATCAGTACAGATTCGAGAAATATGGGTCAACGTGTTTGGCAGATATGATGAGACGGGAGACCTAATGGTGATCCTCAAATGGAATCCACCTGAAGAGAAGCGGGAGTTGGCGCGGATCAATATCAGCACCAAACTAGCGATAAGCCAATAGCAATGACGACAAGAAAACGACTCGTACAATATAATACCACACGAATACCACCAATTCATGGACCTATTTCAGAAAAAGGAGGCCGATCGACCACCACCAAGAAGACCAGGAGGGGACCATTAAATCCACGTTGCAAAAGACGCGAAAATAAACCCAAAAAAGAAGATTTTTTATAAATACCTTTACGCACTGGGGGAAAAGGAGTCTGAGGAAATGAGAAGATATATTTACCGGAATATGAAGAGAGGATGGATACGACACTCATTCCGATCAGCTGGATCGCCTATCCTGTTTGTCAAAAAGAAAGACAGAAAGATGAGACTATGCATAGATTACCGCACGTTGAACACAGTAATAAAGAAGGACCGATACCCATTACCACTGATTGGCGAAGTGCTGGATCGACCGAGGACGGCGAAATACTTCACCAAACTGCACATCAAGGACGCCTGTCATAACATACGGATAAAGGAAGAAGACCAAGGGAAGACCACCTTCGCAATAAGATATGGAATGTAGGAATATTTGGTCATGCTGTTTGGCCTGACCAATGCAGCAGTATCATTCAAACAATAGATCAACTAGGTGCTCAACAAATTCTTAGATATATGTTGCATAGTGTACCTGGACAATGTACTCATATATTCAGAGAACCTGGAACAATACTGGAAGGACGTCAGCAGCATCATGAATGAGATTCAGAAGTCAGAGATGAAGATCAAACCACGTAAATGCGAATTCTATAAGAGAGAAATGCAGTACCTAGGATTCAGCATCAACGGAAATGGAGTTCAAATAGACCCAGTCAAACAGCAGCCATATGGGAGTAGGCAAAGCCAAACAACAAAACAGATATCCTGTGCTTCATGGGCTTCTGCAACTTTTATCGAAGATTTATTGCAGCATTTGGCCAAATGGCAAAACCCCTATATAACGTAACCATGACAGATGTCAAATGGGAATGAGGAGAAATGGAGCGAAAAGCTTATGACGATATTCGGACAAAACTTACAACTTCACCAATACTGGTACAGTTCCAGCCTCGGAGAGAAATGACCATTGAAACCAACACATCAAAATATGTTTGTTCCGGAATCTTGTCTCAGGAATCATACAAAACAATGACAATCAAGTCAGAGTTCTAACCAACCATAAAAACTTGGTTCCCTTCATGACCACAAAAGAGCTCAATGACCGACAAATCCGATAGATGGAGAGTGAGAGTAAATACAACTTCCAAATCAAATACCGACCGCGAAAGGAAGTAGGAAAACCAGACACCTTAATGAGGATCGCGAGCGACAAGCTACAAGACAAAGAGGGTGCAAGGATCAAGCAGAAAAATCAAGTTCTGCTTACAAAAGAATATTTCGAAGCTATGGAATAAACAGAGATCCAGGATGTGGACGTCGAAGAACTACAGAAAGCAAGCCAAGAAGAAAAAGAATTCCACAAAATAAGAGAAAGCCTGGAAAGAGGAGACAAAGAAAGAAAAGAGGTGGCCGTAGGCCTATGCCAATGGAAGGACCACTACCTGTGGTACGACGGAAAGATATGGATACCAGAAGAGGAAAAGATAAGGATGAACTTCTCAAGAAACACAGCGACGAGAAACTGGCAGGACATGGAGGGACTGCTAAAAGAACAGAGGTAATCCTGTGGAAATATTACTGGCCGGGACTAAGGGAATCAGTCAAACTATACGTCAAAAACTGCGATACATGTCAAAGGACTAAGGTGGTGCGACATGCACCACACGGGTTGTTCAAACTGAACAAAGCACCTGAGAAACCATGGCCATCCATATCAATGGATTTCGTAACGGATTTACCTAACGCCAATGGATATGACTCAGTCTTGGTTGTTGTGGATAGCCTGACCAAGATGAGCAATTTCATACCAACTCAAATGGATGCGACAAGACGGCCATTCGCCACAATATTCATCAAAGAAATCTTGTCACTACGCGGACTACCGAAAGATATCATTACCGATCAAGGATCCATATTCATGTCAAGAATATGGAAGGCGATAATCGCAGGCCTTAGAATCCAAAGAAAGCTATCTGTGGCTTTCTACCCACAAACGGATGGACAAACCGAATGAATGAACAGCATATTGGAACCATATCTATGAACCTACAGCAACTATGAGCAGGACAACTGTGAGCAGCTACTACCAATAGCAGAGTTTGCATACAACAATAGAAAACAAGAAATAGTTAAAACAACACCCTTTTACTCAAACTAATGTCCCAACCCGCAATATCAGGCCATAGGTCATACGACCAAAGGACTAATAATGGACAAAGAAGATATGAGTCAATTACAGGCACCCTACGAGCAGAAATGACAACCGCACAATTATGACAAAAGGAAAACTAGAATCAATACCAAAAAGCCAATGCACACCTACAACAGGGCGACAAGGTGTGGTTACTACCAAGAAATATACGAAGGACAAGACTATCCAAGAAATTGGACTACAAGAAAATGGGACCATTCGAGATATTGGAAAGAACAGGGAAATGAGTATATAAACTCGACCTTCCTCCGTCCATGTAGATTCACAACACGTGCCACATCTCACTGTGGGAACTCTATGAGAACAACAAGTTTCCCTCACAACCAATTACGCATCCTCGGCTATCGAACTAAACGGAGAACCCGAATACGAACTTGACGAATTAATCCACTTCTGGTTGGACTAAGGTAACCTTCAGTACCGTGCTAAGTGGACATGCTATCAGGCCAAACACGATCACGAGTGGTACTGTGCTACCAACTTTTCAAATGCCCAAGAAGCTACCGTCCTCTTCCACGAACACTAGCGGTGGAAGCCGGCAACCGAGTATGGAGGACGCGCATGGTAAAATCGAGCTAGTTTGTAGCCCCATGAGTACTCCACCAGATACAGCCAAGTGGGCTGCAGCAGAAGAAGAGGTCCGAGTCAAGAAGAAGGATGAGGAGAGAACCATGGAGGCCAAGTGGGCCAAGATAGGCAACGACAACAAAAGAAACCATCCCGCCTACCACTGGACGGCATGTAATCGACGACGGGTGCCCTGTGCATGAACAGGGAAAACAACGAAGCAACCTCTACGTACGCAAAAGGTTGGCGACAAAGCAGTCGCCACCAACCATTGTGATCCAACCCGGGTGGGCAACCGAACCACAACCTGCGCCCAGCGGCCCCTCACAACACAAAATCTCCTGGCAGAACTGTGTGTGCAGATAGTGCCCCTACCACGGAAGACAGCAATGGGAAGCCAATGAGGGAACCCGAAAGGTTATGAGGATGGAGCCTAGAGAGGAGGAGGAAACAAAAGCTTTTGTGTGCAAAGAGGAACTACGCCGAACAATCGAGCGGCTACGGCGAGAGAACCACCGGCTCGCAGCAGAAACAAAGCGGCAAAACGACACAGTCCGGCGCCTGGGAAACCAGGAAAGGAGATATCAGCAAATAATTGAGGAAGCGTGGAGGGGGGTGGAAGTAGTGTGGGCCTCCCGGAATGACAAGAGAGTGCATTCGGGCGCAGCACTATGAAAAGAAAAGCTGAAGCGAAGAGCTATCATCCACAAAGTGCATGGACTAGGTTGGGAGGTGACCGTCCACCCCTAACGCTTTTTTCTGAGGTTCATGGAACCCCTCCACAATGAGAGATTTTAAGCTAGAAGGGACTCGCACGTAGAGAGGAATGCGCTAATCTCTGGAATGTGGCTTAGCAAGCAAGAAGTTTTCACATGACTCATGGTTATGAGTCATTGGTATGTTATGTTTTACACATGACCTCATTCGAGGGTATGGGTTTCGCACATATGACCACTTTGGTCATATGACTTGGTTATGATGATATGTTATGTTTCACACATAACCTTATTTAGAGGTCATGAGTTTCGCGCATGTGACCACTTTGGTCATATGATTAGTTTATGATCTTTTGGTATGACACACAGTTGTGAGTCATATGTGGTTCATAACTCGAGGAGTAAGTCACTAGGACATGAAGGACAGCTATATGAGATGGCCAGTAGGGCCGAGAAGATAGGCCAGAGTTCGCGTGGGGGGGGGGCATATTCCAGTGGTTTCGGTCCTAGCTGCCAGTATGCCTTTCTGTTCGGGTCCATTGACGGTTTTTCTTCTGGCTGTTGCGGGCTGGCATAGGGGAGGAGGTTTATGTGTCTGCCATAGCTAGCACTGCATGCAGACAGTGTACCTTAAATACAGAATAAAATTGCTGATAAAACAAAAAAAGTAAGTATAGAAAAACAAAAAGGCCGCGTAGATAGGCTCTTCACGCTTTGTTCTAAGTTACTTTCTTACTTATGACTTTATGCTTTTACGAATATAAAACCTTTACGCTCTTTACAAACACATACTTACGAGACCAGGACTCAACTACAAGAGTCAAGTTGAAGAAAGAGTACGATAGGCGAGAAGGATCAGAGACACAAGAGTCTCTCACACCTTATTCAGCCATAGGTCTAAGGGCTATCGTCGAGAGAGAACAAGAGAAGTATTGTCTACCTGTTGCTAAGAACTGCCACCAATTAGGGATCGTAATATAAGGCAACCTGCATAGTCCTTTGAGATTCAGCAACATTCTTATGCTGAACATCTTAATTTGACTTTAGCTGATGCAAGTCAGAGATAAAGTAGGACTTGTAGCCCATTCCTTGAGACTAGACCCCTAGTGATCAAGACTATATTGTGTAACTCAAAAAGGTCAGAAACGATTTCTGGTGCCGAAAGGGCTAATTGTGACCAAACCAATCTTCCGCTTTCCTGATACCCTGTTTCTTTGCAAGTTCCTATTTTGTCCTCCATTCCCCCTTCATTTTAACCCACTCCCGCTATTGCAGCTGTTCTCCTTTTACCAGAATCCGTAGTTTGTACTCACCTGACCCTGACACATACCATGCTTTAAGCTCCAAAGCCTACACTCTCTTGTACTCCAATAAAATATTGGAACCACGGGTTTCATGATCATAGCCTCTATCAAGCAGAGGTATAATGAGTACCCACTCAAGTGAGGACTTATACTTCCGGGGGTCTGGCGAGTTACATTTCATATTGGTATGCAGGATACCACACAGCTAAGGTAGATAGTAACTAAGTTCAGAAATGCTATCGCCTCTCTCACTCAATGGTACCAAGCACTCCAATAACTTGGAATCCCAATATGGAGCCCCCTGGCTAACCCGTATCCTTTTCCAGGGAAACTGCAAACAATCTGTGGCCTCTGTATTGTATGTTTTCTGGAGGTAAAAATTGTGTAAGATAACTGACTATGACGGTAGATCTTTTGAAGAATTTTTACATTTCTGACAGCTCAGGATATTGGAATACCAGTCTAGTCAGTTAATACACCAGAGTAACTACTGCCACATCCTGCATCGGCGAATCCAGAAGAACCTTTCCCCAGTTTTCACTAAACTGGAGGACATGAGGTAGTTATGGGACTGATTAATCGATATGATGCCCCATCAGGCCGCCAAGGCTCTGGTGCATATAGTGATGTTATCCTGCTAAGGGGAAATGTTAGTACAAAAAGAGATCAAGGTCATTCTCATTGCTCCAATAGCTCTGATAATGAGGCAAATCTACACCACGATTTCGAGTCATTTTTGGCCAGAAGAAAGCCCAACCGGAATGACAATAAGCATCAGAGATATAACTGTTGCATGGCCAGATTAGCAAACCTTCTGAAACCATATAGTACTCCAGCTTGGAGATCAGGTCAAGGCTCACAGGACTGATTACAAAATCAAGAAAAGTTAAGTAACATGATAGCATTTAAGGGGCAGGCTGTAGATACCAAACACTTTGTAACTGGCATTGAGAACAAGTTCACTTACTTCCAGAAGTCCAACTTGGATGTGTAATGCAGGCTCCTAGTATGAAAATAAATCTTAAGACTACATATGGACTGAGGTCTTCTTTGGGTATAAAGTTATAAAAGAATCACAACTGAAATTGCAGGGGGAAAACAAATGGCTAAACCTTCATATCATTAAGCCCGTAGCTTCACTCAATTAGTATCTTTTGTGAGCAGTAGTTGATTGCCAGAGCAGAAGAGAACTCACATATACTTGAGTAGATTCAAAATAGCTGTAGTTACTCGGCATCACTAAACAGTATTCGTGAGTATCTAACTGTGGTAGCCTTGTCAGGTCTTCTTGTACAGGCTTGGACTAACGATCTCAGATTAGTGGCCTAGACTACTTGGTAGTCGTTGGACTTCTTTGAAGCTGAAACATTAGTCCTTGCATTCCCTACTGCAACGACAGGAGTAAAAGCTTTTCACCTTGTGGACATACTAGTGGCAAGCTACAATGTTTGTTAGAAGTCATACAAACTAGAAAACTCTCTGACAATGAGCACTATGCTTTTGCAATCCATTACTGCTCAATGAACATCTATTCAGTTCTACTCAATTCTTCACGATATATAGAGTGGACCAGGTAGCTCCCACCCCAGACTGCTTCATAGGTTGAATATTTATTAATAAGCCCCTTCTGTGAGAGACCTTCATGAAGGCTGATCTCCATGTGACAAGACTTTTGCACTAAGAATATAACCGACATGCCTCAACGACAATTACAAACAGATAACACAGATTCTGGTTACTTTGACAGCCTTAGAGCAGTGCTAGTCAGGATGTCTTGTATGAGATCTAGGCCCAGTTCATGCCACCATCTACATCTTGTAAGGAATGTCTTCAGTCACTTTCTTGCACACTCAGTAGATGTCAGACTAACCTATAGTCATCGCAATAGACTCTGGCGGTGCCAGTACTGGATATAGAAGATGGGACCTGTTAGCCTAAATCTCCATGCTACCCTATACCCCCCCCTTAGATATCCCATAGACAGCTTGTGGTCAGTGGTTATGCCAGAACATATACCACATTAGAAAAGCATCATGATTGCTTCACACTTTCTAGAGTACATCTGACTCTACAGGCTGAGGCCAATGATTCCAGGGATGTACATAGAGGCCGGAGGGGTGTGTTATGAACCACATCTGTGATTTACAGAATGTTGGAAATGTAATTGCTCTTTCGGTAGGTCTCCACATCATGCAGTATTTCGAGCATCCAATGTTATTGTTTGTGAAAAACATTGTGAGAACTTCTCATGAAGTCCTGGGCAATATGTTACCTACAAGGTATGGTGACTTGGCTCTATGGCAGGGTAATCTGATGCTCAAGGTAGTGTAACTCTAGAATACATATAGAGTAACCACATGGCGAATTACAATTATGAAGAGAGGAAATCCACCTGCAAGTACTACTGTGAAAACCGGGTACCTTCAGTGTTCGACTACAAGGGTCATACCACTCAATTGGATAACCACGATCTCTACCCAGTATGTAGAAACTTATCAATAAGATGGTACATGTCTGGCTAAGATACTCAACTACTAGTACCTTAGTGGAGTAGACCTATGTCTACCTAACTAATTCAATCCCATAGGCATATATCTCGAGCATGGTTATAGGATTCAATCTTCCTGTAATACCACAGTTAAAGGGTCATTATAGGATCTAACAATCTGAAGATATTGTATTCACAAACCTGCTTTGCCAGGTCTCCTTCGCCTGGCGAATATCAGAATAGGTTAGTCAACTTCCCTACAAGTAGTAATATTTGAGTTAACACTTACTAAAAAAAACTATATTAGCACACATTACTTGTACTACTATGTGGAGTCCATGTAGCTTTGGTCATACCATCAATCTGGAGTGTCGATACATAGGATGAGGAGAGGAGATTTGCCCAAGCATCAACTGACTATTGAACAGTAAACTGGCAAGGATCTTATATCTCTGAGGTTCCATTTCAGAGTTGGATTTCTCCAATATTCGCTGATCTTATCCCATGGTTTCGTGATTGCTGGTACTTCTCTAAAGGATTCACTATATTATGAATGCCAATTCTATTCGATGTGAGTCAATTTGCGGGTACCTTGACCAGTAGCTACCTATTTGAAAATTCATCGCGGGAGAAGGTAGTTAAACAATATACCGGTGGCTGCTCTCAAATGAGTACAGCCGGACCCATTAGATCTTTTAGTTTATTGTTACACAAATTCATGGAACTCTAGGCAGGAAACAAAGCCACACATGGGGCATGTCTATTGTTACCAAGGCAATGTCAGCAATTTGGCTGGTGATTGGTGTTGCTAGTTAGATGAGTAGGTCATGTGAATTTGGGAGTATATGAGTAGATGTCACGAGTCAATAGGAATGAATGATGATAGGCAGGTGGATGATGTATTGAACAGCGAGGTTCACATGAGACCCAAGGGAACCTGACTCAAACATGATTATTACTAGTCAAGTTTGCGCATCACATGTTTTTGATTTTCGCTAATACATACTTAAAAATTAGTCAGATACGGACTTTATTTTCCGGTCATGAGTGTTGTGATCCGTAACCAGTATTAGTTGTCAGCAACGGGTAGACAATACTTCTCTCTCTTTATCCTCTCTAGACCATAGTTCTTAGGCCTATGCGTATGATAAAGTGGGAGAGACTCTTGTATCTCTGATCCTTATTGCCTATTGTACTCTTTTTTCAACTCGACCGGGGTAATAAAGTACTCCTTCTCGTAGCTAGTTATTCGTAAAGAGCATAAAGGTTGTATAGTGGTAAAAGCATAAAGTAATAAGTAGGAATGTAACTTAGAATGAAGTATGAAGAGTCTATCCCCGCGGCTTTTTTTCTTTCTTTTGTTTATCTTTTTATTTATTATCATGTATTCGTTGTTATTTAGGGTACAAGAACTTGCATCCATCGCTAGCTATGGCATAAACAATCCCCATTCCTCCTTCTGTCCGACCCGACCGTATCTACAGGACCCTCTGGTATAGGCTAAACCACACATCTCGCCCCAAAGAAACACCCGTCCCTACCTCCCAAGCGAACTCTGAGAATAGGTGAAGACTAAGAAAGAACAAGTATGAAAACATAGGAGAGTAACGGCGCGCAACATCGCGGAAAACAAGGGAAAGAAAAACCAATGCCGTAGATCCCACAACAACCTGAGTAAGATATACGCGCTGGCAGCTGAAAACCGTAGAAGTAATGCCTGAATGCGAGGTAACAGAGAAAAGGGTCCGCCTGTGGCGGGCCGAGAAAGAGGATGGAACAGTAGGGTGCTAGTCGAGTAAGGGTGTAGCAGTAGGGTGCAAGCCAATCCAACTGACAGAACAGGCAGCAAACTGAATGCAACCGTCTCAACTCTCGGTACTGGTCTTCATGTCTGACTAGGCAGTCCCCCGTCACAGAAGGCAAGCATTTTACCACGTCTCGCATGTAGTCTCTTGTTCTCAGAGAGATAGCTTCCCTTAATGGAGGGGATACAACAGCTTAAGGCAACCATGGGGAGCAGCAAGATCGATGCGGGGGCCTTTGGTAGAGTTCTCGCGTACAGTAAACCATGTTCCCAGCTGTCTGAAGCATGGGAAGTGAACGGTCACCTACGGTATGGAGTGGCCTCACTAAGCAAGGAGGAGGGCGAGAATGTGCAGGGCGAAAGGCATACCTGTACCCAGAGGAAGGAAAGCCCTGATGTCTTGGAAAAGTGGATAACGGCAGTAAGGGGAGGAGGGAAATGGGCATTACTCCCAGGCCAAAGCCATCATGAGAAGAGAGAGGGGAGTGGATAGTTCGTGAACATCAAGAGTTACAGTTGATTTCAAGGGCGAGGAAAATAGAGGAGATGGAAGATGGGCTATCCATAGGGCCTTTTTTCCTTTTTTATTTTTCCTTTTTTATGTTATATCTTATTTTTTATCATCAATTTTATGTTGTGTTTAAGGTACACTGTCCGCATGCAGCGCTAGCGATGGCAGACACATAAACCTCTGTTACGATCCCTAACCGGTATCAGTTCTCAGCGACGGGTGGACGATACTTCTCTCTTTCTCTCACGACGATAGTTCTTAGGCCGTTGCCTACGATAAGGTGGGAGAGACTCTCGTGTCTCTAGTCCTTATCGCCTATCGTACTCTTTCTTCAACTCGACTCTGTACCAGAGTCCTTCTTCTCGTAGGTAGGTATTCGTAAAGAGCGTAAAGGTTTTATATTCGTAAAAGCATAAAGTAATAAGTAAGGAAATAACTTAGAACGAAGCGTGAAGAGCCTATCTACTCGGACTTT
>JACCEG010000006.1:479825-520835 GCA_014065205.1 Tuber brumale | reverse complement strand
GCCTAGATAGGCTTGGTATTGAGAGTGGCCGGCTGCAATCTCCCCCTATCATTCTCTTCCCGCCTAAACGACAGAGGAGCTGTAACCCTCCCTGCTGTTTCGCCTTTTGCCCCCTCTACCTTATATGCCCCCTACTACGAAGCACTTTCTGCGCAGCTGAATTAGTCCTTCTTCGCCGCGGACTCGCCCTGGCTCCCCTTCCGCCCTTCACCCAACGAGGTTCCACTAGCTGTTCACTCCCTTCCTATTGCGTACCTCCCCGAAAATGACGGTGACCTCTTCCAGTCTCTGTCAAACACCGTACTCAACGTCAAAAACGTCTGGATCTTCTCTGCCCTCTACCTCAATCCCGACCACGGCTCCCGTGTCCAGAAAAAGGCGACCTCAGTGGTAGTCACAGTGGCCCCCGAGAATGAGACCGCAATGTTGGGCAACTCTTACCTTTACTCCTCTCGATCCAAGATCGAGGGGGCATACTCGGCTAATGGTCTCACTCAATGCCGTAACTCTTGTGAGTACGGACACCACTCAGCCAGATGCAAGATTGACCATCCTGTCCGTCCCATCTGCGCCCTATCCCTCAGAAAACAGGCACACAGATGCCAGAACACCACCTGCCTGAAGGGCGGAAACCTCAGAGCAGTCGCAAACTGCTGCCCAACCACTCCTTCGCTCGAGACTGCCCATCGAGACCCGCCCCTCCTGCTCTCCGCAGGGAGCCCCCTCTATCACAGGATAAGGAAGGTATGGACACCTCGAACGACTCCGGCGAGGGTCCTTCAACTGGTACACGACCCCTCCTGCCCCCCATCGATTGTGAGACACCCCGCCCTAGGCGTGGTGATGCCCCCCCAGCACGTCCCCCCACAAACGTTTCGAATCCCCAAGGAGGTGCCCTGCCGCACCACACATGGCAGGCAACTCCCACTCCTATCCCACTGCCTGAGACGCCGGAAGGCGTGTAATGGCTGGTCACACCTCTCCTGTCAGTTCCGTGCTGGGGACCGGCTCCGATAACTCCATCTCCATCCTACAACACAACTGCTGGGGAAGCGGGGATGTGTTTCTCTCCTTGTTTAATTCGTTTTCTTTGTTGGATAACCCCCCTGCCCTTGTTGTCCTCCAAGGCCCCCCTTTGCATTGGAACAGACTCCCATCGTTCCAAGGTTTCAAATCCTTTTCACCCCCTTGCCCCACTGGTGGCAAGCCCAGAGTGGCCTACTATCTGCATCTCCCCACCACTCAGCAGTTTTCTGTCCTCCTGGTCTTTACCAACGCTGGGGACTGGATGGTTGTTGACTTTTATTCTTCTGTTGGCTTTTTTGATTCCTTCGTTACCAAGTTTCGGGTTGCGAACCTCTATAGCACATGGGATGGTTCCCCCTTTCGCTGAACCATCACTCCACAGGTTGCCTTTCCCCACACCTCTACACCGACACTGGTTGTCGGAGATTTCAACATACACCAACCCTCGGCGGACCCAGCCCGCCTTTTCTCGACCTCAGACCTAGGCGCCTCAGCTCCCTACTTCGAAAGGGCTGTGGAGGAAGGTTTCTGCCTCCTTAATTGACCTGGTACACTCACTTACTTTCCCTTCGATCCGCACCTCTGCCCCTCAGTGATAGACCTGGCTTTCGCCAACGCCCCCCTTTCGCCCAATTTTCGATCCTGGGGCACGCCGCTCCCGCCAACGGGTTCAGACCATGTTCCAATCCTAATCACACTTTCAGAGCCACTGGCCCACCCCCCACCCCCCACCCCCCTCTCCTTCGTGGACAAAGACCGACTGGCCCGCCCTCGAGGAAGGACTAAAGAAGATGGAGTTCAGCCCCTCTCCCCCCCTTCCTACACCACGCGTTCTGTCAATATGGTTTGACACGGCCCTGGAGAGGATAAATTCCCAACTCAGGGGTCACACCCCGGACAAGAAACCCTCCCATACATCGAAACCCTGGTGGACCCCCAAGCAGACGGCGCAGAGATCAGCTTTCCACTCCACCGTCCGAGAGGCCCGCAAAGACCCCCTCCCCTCATCTAAAGCCCTCTGCAGGGAGGCACGCCTCCTGTACTTCATGGCCATGAAGAAGGCCAAGAGTGAATACTGGAAGAACTTCCTGCAAACAGCGAACCCCCAGTCCCTCTGGACGGCGAAAAGGTTCGCGTTCGGCAAACCACTCAACAGGTTCCCCCAAAGCCCAGAGGCAGAAAGCCCCAATGAAATCAATAAAGCCCTCCTTGAACACTTCTTCCCCGAGAAGGGGTCCTCTCCCCCCCCGTATCCTCCAGGAATTTAAAGACGTCCCGGAGCTGTCGGCAGTAGAAATATCTGCGGCTCTCCGAAAATCCTCTTCGTCCTCGGCCCCCGGGCTGGACCAAATACCCTACTCAGTCCGGAAGAAGGTCGACTTGATCAACCCAAACATCCTCACATCCCTCTTGGGTCCGCTGGTTAGATATGGGCACCACCCTCAGTCCCTGCAGAAGGCCAATGGCATAGTGCTAGACAAGCCTGGCAAACCCTCCTACGACACCCCTGCATCGTTCCGCATCATCGTCCTCCTGGAGACTGTTTCAAGGATCCTGGAGAGGGTGATGGCAAACCGGCTCCCTGCCCTTGCTCGTTTCCTGCGCCTCCTCTCCCCCAACCAGACAGGCTCCCTACCTGGCCTGAGTACCTTCGACGCGGCGGCTACCCTCTCTCACGAGGTCCAACTGTTTATGCACCCTAAGCTCAAGGTCGCGACCCTTTTCCTGGACATCAAAGGTGGCTTCGACAATGTCTCGGCCCCGATACTCTGCAACAGAGTCGCCACCGAGGCGGTCAATCCCTACATGGTCTCGTAGATAAGGTCTTTCCTCCACGGCCGCACCTGCCGCCTGGTTTTCCAGGGCGCACCGCAAGTCTTCTCACATGTCTCGGTTGGTACCCCTCAAGGCTCCCCGATCTCCCCGCTGCTTTTTGTTATCTACGTCTCTACCCTCCACTTCTCGGTTCCCCGGGGCGTCATCCTTTCCTACGTGGACTACTTCGCGGTCACGGTGGCCTTGGGCTCTTACCGGAGGAACATCCAGAGACTGCAAGGCATCACCAAAGTCCTGCAGCGTAAGGCTGGCAGGCTGGGCGTGTCATTCTCGATCCCGAAAACGGAACTCATGCACTGGGAGACCCACTCTCAAAAGGTCCCACCTCCCGCGATCCCGGTCCTGCTGGACGACCTAGTCTTCCGCCCCTCCAANCCGCGATCCCGGTCCTGCTGGACGACCTAGTCTTCCGCCCCTCCAAGCTAATCAGATGGCTCGGTTATTGGTTCAAGCCTTCCTCCACCTCAGGTACAAGAGGTACCACGTCCCACTTCTTTAGAAGGCTTGGCCTGGCCCAGGGCGCCTTTGCCACCACCAAAAGACTCGCTGGGCCCGCTAAGGGCCTCCCTCCCTTCCTCTGCCACCGGTTGGCAACCTCCTTGATCTCCCCGATCCTCCTCTATGGCGCGGACCTATTCTCCCCAAGTCTCACCCTCCTCGACCGCCTATCGGTCTTCGGGAGGGCTATCCAGAGGTGGGTCATGAACAGCTTCTCCTCGACACCTGTCGGTTCCCTCGCTTGCGAGTCGGCCCTGCCCCGCATGCTCCTTCTGATACGACACCGCCAAAGGCTTACACCCATAAGACTGGTCTGCCTCCCGCCGGAGGCCAACCCTGCAACTGCCAGGCTCCACCCCACCTTCCCGACCTCGTCCCCCTTCAGGGCTCTGGACGACCCCCATCACCACACAAGAGGCCTGATATCAGTCTATGCCCCCCTCTCCGGGAAATCCACTGTCCCCTCCCCGCCTATAAGAAAACACCTTCCAATTGATGGTTTTGCTCATCGGACCCTACCGTTCATCTCCGTCACCGGTCCTCGGCCCGTGGCTTCCCCCGACCTCCTCCCGCCATCATGTCTTCCGGTTCAAGAAGGCTCCCCCTCCTACAGGTCGACCAAACTGAGAATGAGATCGGCACTTGTCAAAGAATGTAACGACCAGTTCCCGCCGCCCCCGACCTACCTCTACCCAGTGTCCCTGACGCCCCACCCCTTCATGGGGCTGGGCAGGTTCATGGCGGGGAGGATCCACCAGATGCGATCAGGCAAGAGCGACCTCGCGGCCCACCCATCGTGGTTCACAGAAGACCTCTCCCCCCTCCGCCCATTTTGCGAGGAGGACGAGGGGGACTTCGCCCACGCCATCCTGTCCTGCGAGTCCCGCAGAGTACCTCGTGAGCGCCACCTCCAGGGTCTCACTTCGTTAGGTAGGGACAGCCCCCTCTGGTGGAACCCCTCCGCTCTCAACTCCCGCGCTAGATACATAAACGTCACGGCAACAGGTTTCCCACCAGGTATGCCCGCGTCAGAAAGGGACCCCCTACACGCCCCGAACGCGGACGTGTCTGCACTACTGATCCATGGTTTCGCTCCCTGAAAAGGGACCAACCGTTACCCGTTTTTTCTTCTTGATTTACAGGGAGATTGTTTTTCGTTATGATTATGCGCTTTTTTGTTTTATTTCCCTCGGGATTTGGTGTCGGCTATCGGACACGCTTAGGAGGATTTTTTAGTTTGGTGCGAGATTTCTTTTGTGACTTGCTGGTTTTCTGAGATTAAGGTTTTGTTTATGCCATAGCTAGCGCTGCATGCAAGTTCTTGTACCATAAATCAATGAATACATGAAGATAAAAAAAGAAAAAAAAAGAAGGCCGACTAGATAGGCCATCCTCCGTCTCCTCTACACACCTGACAATTGAAACCAACCCTCAACGCTAGGTACTCACGAACCATCCACCCCCCTCTCCTCCCACGATGGCTTCGGCCTAGGAGTGACTGCCACCTCCCCCTTTTCCCCTGGCCATCGCTTGCTCTCTTACGCGGCGTGGCTTTCCTCCCTCTCGGTTCTGGTACTGCCTTTCTGCTGCCCGTTCTCGCTCCTTTCCTCGCTTAGCGGGACCCCTCCTCACTGTCGGCGACCGCTCGCTTCCCATGCTTCAGACGGCTGGGAACACGGTTTCTGCGGTAAGCGAGGACTACTCTTTAGGCCTGATGGTCGACCTCGCTCCTCTCCTTCCTTGGGGACCTCTCTTCTTCGTTTCCGTTTGGCGTTGGCTGTGGTGGACGCCTGGCTCCCTGTGTGCACGCGCGCCGTGGGGGAACGCCTCGGCTCGTAACTTGCGGGACTGTCTCGCTTGGCGATTTGGCCATACCCTCCTAGTCTTACGGTTCAAGTTGGGACTACTCTTGTTGGAGACCGCCCAGCGAGACACGAACACTATTACCGATAGTCGACACTGTCGCGTTCGGTTTCTGGCCTGTTCTGGCGGTTGGATCGGCTTGCACCCTACTTCTACACCCTCTCTCGGCTAGCATCCTACTGCTCCACCCTGTCCCGCCGCAGCCCACAGGCGGCTCCCTATCTCGGTTACGTCACCTTCCGGGATACCTTCTACGGTTTTCTGCTGCCAGCGCATATCTCTGGCTTGGTTGTTGTGGGGCTCACCCTGGTGCGAGATTTCTTTTGTTTTTTCTGAGATGTCCCGAGCGGTTACCTTCTTATGTTTTCCTGCTTTCTTCTTAGTTAGGCTTCTCCTGCTCTCTGAGTTCGCTTGTGAGGTAGGGACGGGTTTTACTT
Source organism: Tuber brumale (assembly GCA_014065205.1). NCBI lineage: Eukaryota > Fungi > Ascomycota > Pezizomycetes > Pezizales > Tuberaceae > Tuber > Tuber brumale. The sequence goes on along the minus strand of JACCEG010000006.1, from coordinate 515,175 downwards.
CGTGGCGAGATGAGCGGTTAGGCCCATACCAGAGGGTCTTCGACATACGCTCGGGCCGGGCGGGAGGAGGAATGGGGATTGTTTATACCATAGCCAGAGCTGCATGCAAGTTCTTGTACCCTAAATAACAACGAATACATGAAGATAAAAAAAAAAAGCAAAAAATAAAACCAAGAAAACAAAACGCCACCTCGATAGGCATACTCCGGCTCCACTATTTTCCTCCCCCTACCTTTCTACCTCGTCCTCAACACCATCAGCGTCCCGTGTGCCCATACCTCCCTACTACCCTAAGAAGATCATCAGGCCGAGGCCTCACTGTCACCACAGGTATGGCCTCAGTTCCCTTGCCTCCGTCAGAACACTCCTCTCTATCGGGTGTTTGCCCCCATGGCTCCCGTCTCCACGCGCTCCTTGTGAGGTCCTCGACGGTAGCGGGAATCTCCAACCATCTTTTCCCATCCATCAGCTCTGTGGAGCTTGACGACCTATCCCCCAGAGAGGCTATCATCCTCCCCCTCCTCTGCACCTCGATTCTGGCGTCCAGATCTATCTCCGCCCAGGTTGACGAACTGGCCCTCGCAGTCGCCCGCCTTGCAGGACCGGTTGAGAACCTCTCCTCCCGTAGAGAAAAGCCTCCGAGCCCTCTTCCTCCTCCCACACAAAATGACGCGACGGCAGCGTCACTCGCCGCCCGCCAACTGTCGGTTAGGGACCTTGTGTCCCAGCTGACCACCCCCCTCACCCAACCAACACGCTACCAACAACCCGCACCCCAATGCCCGGCGCCTGCAGCGTCCTCCACCCACACAACTCAGGCAGCTGCTTCCGGAAAGGGGAAGGAGATCGCTGTGTCTCCCCTCACTCCTACCCTTGCCGAGGTGTTGAACCCGCCCTACGACGGTGGGGGCGACAGGGACATCCCCTGCTACAACACAAAAGACCAGAACTGGTGCTACGACCCAGCTGCCTATGCGGCAAAATTCCTGCGCTCCTGGGAGGTCGAGACATACGGGGAAGGGAAGTACCCCCCCCTCTCGGAGTTCCACCATGTCCCTCGGACGTCGGCTCAGGCCGCCCCCTCCTCCTACGCTACTGCCGGCTCCTCTGGTCAGAAGAGGAAGGGAAAGGCAGACAAAGCAAAAAATACCCCCCCAGCTCCCCAGGTGGTGTCTGGTTCGGCACCCGCGGCCGCCTCAAAAGGTCCCAGGAGCCTCCCCACTGCTGAGGGGAGATTTTTCGCTCCCAGGTCCTCCCCCTTCCCCCACTCGCAGTCTGAACGTCTTGCTGCTGCTTTCCCAGACATTGCTGCCTCCATCCTCCGCGAAGCTGGCTGCACCCTTCCCCTATCCTTCTCTGCCTGTGTCAATGACAGAGGAGCAGTAACCCTTCTCGCTCTCACCGCATTCGTCCCCTCAACCGCATATGCACCATACTACGAAGCCCACACGGCCAAGCTGAACCAGTCTTTACCAATAGGTGATACCCTGTGGCTTCCTTTTCGTCCGGCCCCCAACGATGTCCAACCGGCAATTCATTCCCTACCCATCGTGTACCCCTGGGAGGACGACGCGGACCTTCTGCAGTTTCTCTGCAACACCATCCTGAACATTAAGAACGTCCAGGTTCTCTCCGCTCGCCACCTAAACCGCGACTGTGACTCCAGAGTCCTCAAGAAAGCAACCTCGGTGGTTGTGACTGTCGCTCCTGCACATGAGGCCACAATGTTGGGCAATGGTTACTTTTTCTCCTCTCGATGCAAGATCGAGAGAGGATACTCGGCTAACAGCCTCACTCAATGCCGTAACTGCTGGGAGTACGGTCACCACTCAGCTAGATGCAAGATTGACCACCCAGTCTGCCCAATCTGCGCTTTATCCCATAGAAAACAGGCACCTAGGTTCCAGAACCCCACCTGCTCCAAGGGCTGTAATCTCAGAGCAGTGGTCGACTGCTGCCCCACCTCCGCCTCAATTTGTGCTGGCTTCAAGGGCCAACACCCCGCCTTCGCCAGAGAATTCCAAGGGAGACCCCCCCCCCTCCTGCCCGTGGTGAGTCCCCTCCACCGATGCATGAAGAAGCTATGGACACGACGAACGACTCCGGCGTGGGTCCTCCCACTGGTTCACGATCCCTCCTACCCCCCTTTGCTCTTGAAATACCCTGCCCTAGGCGTGGTGATGCACCCCCAACACGTCCTCCCATTCCCGCCCCAAAACTACCAGGAGGTGCCCTGTGGAACACCGCATGGCAGGAATCTCCCACTCCTCTCCACCAGCCTGAGACGCGGGAAGGGATGTAATGGTTGGTGACACCTCTCCTGTGAGGTCCGTACCCGCGGCGGACTCCCGTAACCCGATATTCGTTCTACAACCCAACTGCTTGTGAAGCTGGGATGTGTTTCTTTCTCTTTCTAATTCCTTTCCCTTGTTGTATTGCCCACATACCCTTATTGCCCTGCAAGACGCTCTTCTACACAGGAACAGGCCTCTGTCGTTCCCTGGGTTCAAACCCTTTTTGCCCCCATGCCCCGATGGTGGCAAGCCCCGAGTGCCCTGCTACCTCCACCTCTCCTCCACTCAACAGTTTTCGGTCCTCCCAGTCTTTACACAGGCTAGAGACTGGATAGCAGTTGATTTTCACTCTTCTGTGGGTTTCTTTGATTCTTTTGTTACCAAGTTCTGGGTTGTGAACCTCTACACCATGTGGGATGGTTCCCCCTTTCGCAGAACCATCCCTGCAGAGGCTGCCTTCCCCCATACCTTTACACCGATGCTGGTCGTCGGGGACTTCAATATCCACCACCCCTTAGCAGATTGTGGCCGCCCTTTCTCCATTTCGGACCTGGACTCCGCAGCCCGTTACTTTGAAAAAGCTGCAGAACAGGGTTTCTGACTCTTGAACACCCGCGGTATACTTACTTACTTCCCCTTCGACCCCGGGCTAGGCCCCTCAGTCATAGACCTCGCATTTGCCAGCTCCTCGCTGTACCCCAACTTTCACGCGTGGGAAACTCCGCTGCCCCTGACAGGGTCCGACCACATCCCTATCCTCATAACGCTTGCACAGGCGCTGGCCCGCCCTCCCCCCCCCGCTCCCGCGTGGACAAAGACCGACTAGCTCTCCCTTGAGGATGTTATCAGAGCCATGAGATTCGACCCCCCTCCCCCACTCCCCACGCCCCACTCCTTCTCAACCTGGTTCGACACTGCCCTGGGCAGACTAAGGACCACCCTCAGACTACACATCCCGGACAAAAGACCCTCCCCCAGATCCAAGCCCTGGTGGACCCCCAATCTCACGGCACAAGGGGCTGCCTCCCACTTAACGGTTCGATCGTCGCGACAGGACCCGCTCTCTGCGTCAAAACGGCGGTGCAAGGAAGCCTGCCTATTACATTTCAAGGCCATAAAGAAGGCGAAAACCGCTTATTGGAACAATTTACTGAAAGTAGCCACTCCCCAGCAACTCTGGACTGCGAAACGCTATGCCTTTGGAAGGCCTCCTGACAGGTTCCCACAGATACTTGGGGCTGAAAGCCCCGTGCACATAAACACAGCCCTTCTCTCCAACCTCTTCGCGTAGAAGCAGTCCTCGAACCCACCAGTGATAATGGGCGAGTTCAAAGCCGTTCCTGCACTAACGGCGGAAGAAGTTACCGTTGCACTCCGGAATTCCACCTCATCCTTCGCACCCAGCCTCGACCAGATCCCCTACTCTGTCTGGAAGATAGTCCACGCGCTGAACCCTAGCATCCTTCTCTCCATCCTAGGCCCTCTTGTCCTGTATGGACACCATCCCGCCTGCTTGAAGAGGGCAAATGGGATAGTCCTCGACAAGTGGTGGGAAGTCCTCCTATGACACGGCAGCGTCTTTCCGCATCATCGTCCTCCTCGAGACCATTTCCCAGATCCTAGAAGGTGTTATGGCCTACTGCCTTTCCTCCCTTGCCAGATTCCTGGTCCTCCTGTCCCCCCACCAGACTGGTTCCCTTCCCGGTTTGAGTACCTGCGATGCAGCGGCGACCCTCTCTCATGAGGTGCAGCTATTTATGCGCACCAAGCTTAAGGTCTCATCCCTCTTCCAAGACATCAAAGGAGGCTTTGACAATGTCTCGGCCCTCACACTCTGCGACAGGCTCGCCACTAAGGCAGTCCACCCGTACCTGATCACATGGATTAGGTCCTTCCTCAAGGGCCACTCCTGCCACCTGGTTTTCCACGGGGCCCCCCAAGTGTTTACATCAGTCTCGGTCGGCACCCCGTAGGGGTCCCCGATCTCCCCCCTTCTGCTTGTGACCTACGTATCCTCCCTGCACTTTTCGGTCCCTCGAGGCCTCATCCTCTCTTACGTGGATGACTTTGCTGTCACGGTTGCCTCTGGCTCGTATCGCCGAAACGTCCAGAGGCTCCAAGGCATTACCAGAGCACTCCAGGCGAAGGCTGGAAGGCTAGGGGTGGCGTTCTCGATCCCGAAGACAGAGCTCATGCACTGGGTAACCCTGGCGCAAAAGGTCCATCCTACTGCGATCCCTGTCTTGATAGACGGGCACCTCTTCCGCCCCTCCAAGTTGATATGCTGGCTTGGATACTGGTTCGAGCCCTCATCNCATCCTACTGCGATCCCTGTCTTGATAGACGGGCACCTCTTCCGCCCCTCCAAGTTGATATGCTGGCTTGGATACTGGTTCGAGCCCTCATCGACCTCCTGCAACAAAGGCACTACCTCCCACTTCACGAGAAGGCTCAGCTTGGCCCAGCGAGCCTTTGCAATGATCAAATGGCTCTCCAGGCCCGGCATGGATCTCTCCCCCTCTCTCTGCCACTGCTTGGCTTCCTCTCTCATCTCCCCCATCCTCCTCTAGGAGGCGGACCTTTTTTCACCCAGCCTCACCCTCCTCGCCAGGATGTCCATCTTTTGGAGGTCTGTTAAGAGATGGGTTACAAATTGCTTTTCCTCTACTCCGATTGGCATCCTCGCATGTGAATGGGCCCTCCCCCCCCCCCCCCGCTTCTGGTTGTCCACCATCAAATGCTGGCGGCTGCCAGGCTTGTCTGCCTCTCCCCTGAGGCCAACCCTGCAACGGCTAGGCTACACCCGTCCTTCCCTACCTCCTCCCGCTTTCGGGCCCTGGAGGACTACAGACATTACACCAGGGGGCTGTCGTCCGTCTACGCCCCACTTCTCCGCAAAACTGATCCCCCCTGCCCTCCCATACGACAACACCTTCCGTTGGATACAATTGCCCACAGGACCATCCAGTTCATTAATTCCTCAGGCCCTATTCCAGTAGCCTCCCCCGGCCTCCTTCCTCCTGACCAGCTTCCTTTAGCGGCAGGGATCCCGTCCTACCATTTTGCCAAGCTGAGACTTCGAAATGCGCTCCTGCGGGACTGGTCTACCCAGTTCCCCCCCCCGCCCTATTACTTTTATCCCACGTCCCTCAGACCCCACCCTTTCATAGGCTTAGAGAGATTCATAGCCGGTAGGATACATCAAATGCGCTCAGGCAAGAGTTATCTCCCTGCCCACCCCTCCTGGTTCACTGACGACCCCTCCCCCCTCTGTCCTTACTGTGAGGAGGAGGAAGAGGATTTCGCTCAGGCTATCCTATACTGCGCGTCTCGCAAGGAGCCTCGTGAGCACCACCTCCGGGGGCTCACGGATGTCGGTGGAGACAGCCACCTATGGACCAACAAAGACACCCTCCACTACCTGGCGAGGTACCTAAATGTGACCGCCACTGGCTTCCCTCCTAGCATGCCGCCTGCGTGCTGGGACCCCCCACTCGCACCCATTTCCATCGAGGAAGGCCTCTCGATTTACGGTTTTGCGCCCTGAACATGTGCGCTCGCCACCCGCTTTGCGGCGCCCGGCTCTTGTTTTTGCTTTCTTTTCTTCCTTGATTGACTGGTTGGATTTATTTTTCGTTATCAGTGTTGTTCTCAGCCGTTTTAGTTCCTTAGGATTTCGTGTCCGCGATCGGACACCATTTGGAGGATGTTATAGCTTGGTGCAGTTGTTTCTTTTGAGATTGCGGGTTTTTGAGATTAAGGTTCTTCTTTGTGCCATAGCTAGCGCTGCATGCAAGTTCTTGTACCGTAAATAAAGAATATATGAAGATAAAAAAGAATGCAAAAAGAAAAAAGAAAAAGGCCGTCTAGATAGGCCACACTCCGCCTCTGCTATTTTCTTCCCCCTACACTTCTACCTCGTCCTCAACACTATCAGCATCTGGTGTGCCCATACCTCCTTGCTACCCTTAAAAGACTGCAAGGCTGAGGCCTCCCTGTCACGACAGGCATGGCCTCTACAGTTCCCCTTCCTCCTTCCGAACACTCCTCTGTGTCTGGAGTCCGCCCCCATGTCCCCCTTCTTCTCGACCCCCTTCAGAGGTCCTCGATGGACGCGGCAATCTCCAACCAACTCTTCCCACCCATCTGTTCTGTGGAGCTTGACCACGTGTCACCTGGGGAGGCCATCATCCTCCCCCTCCTCTGCACCTCGCTTTTAGCATCCAGGTCGATCTCAGCCCAGATTGATGAACTGGCCCGCGAAATCAGCCAGCTCTCAGGACAGGTCGATGAACTCTCCTCCCGTAGAGGCAAGCCAAAGCACCCTCCTCCTCCCCCCAGCCAAAATGACACGACGGCAGCGTCACTGTCCGCCCTCAAGCAGTCGATGAGCGACCTTGCATCGCGTCTGACCACCCCCCTTCCCCAACCAGCACGCCACTAATAACACCCACCCTATCGCCCAACGCCTGAAGCCCCTGTGACCCACGCAGCTCAGGCAGCTCCTTCCCGAAAGGGTAACGAAGTCGCTGCGTCCCCCCTCACTGCTACCCTTGCTGATGTGTTGAACCCCCGCTATGAAGGTGGGGGTGACACCAACATACCCTGCTACAGCATGAAAGACCGGAAATGGTACGGCGACCCGGCCGAGAATGGTGCGAAATTCCCACCCACCTGGGCGGCACAGACATACCGGGAGGGGCAGAACCCCCCCTCCTCAGAGTTCCACCCTGTCCCTCATATGTCGGCTCAGTCCGGCCCCTCCTCCTGCGCTCAGGCAGCCTCCACTGGTCAGAAGAGGTAAGGAAACGCAAGCAGTGCGAATAATACCGCCTCGGCTGGTCAGGTGGCATCTGGAGCGGCACCCATGGCCCCCTCAAAAGGTTCCAGGAGCCTCCCTGCCGCCGAGAGAAGATTTTTCGCTCCCAGGTCCTCCCCCTTCCCTCACTCCCAGTCTGAACGCGTTGCCACCTCCTTTCCAGACATTGCTGCCTCTGTCCTCCGCGAAGCAGGCTGCAATCTTCCCCTATCTTTCTCTGCCCGAGTCAACACCAGAGGAGCAGTAACCCTTCTCGCTCTCTCCCCATTTGTCCCTTCAACCACGTACATGCCATACTATGCAGCCCTGATGGCCAAGTTGAACCAGTCTTTCCTGATAGGCAATGCCCCGTGGCTACCATTTTGCCCGGCTGCCAACGAAGTCCAACTGGCAATTCACTGCCTCCTTATCGCATACCTTCCGGGGGACAAGGACCACCTCCCACACTCCCTCAGCAACACCATACTGACCGTCAAGAACGTCCAGATATTCTGGGTTCGCTATTTGAATCGCGACCGCGACTCTATGGTCCTTAAGAAGGCAACCTCAGTGGTTGTGACTGTCGCTCCTGAGAATGAGGCCACAATGTTGGGCAACCCTTACAATGTCTCCTCTCGATGCAAGATCGAGAAACCATACTCGGCTAACAGCCTCACTCAATGCCGTAGCTGCTGGGAGTACGGTCACCACTCGGCTAGATGCAAGATTGACCACCCAGTCTGCCGAATCTGCCCACTATCCTACAGGAAACCGGCCCGTAGGTGTCAGAACCCCACCTGCCCTAAGGGCGGTAATCTGGGAGTGGTTGTTGACTACTGCACCACCTGCCCCTCAAGGTGCACAATCTGCAAAGGCCAGCACCCAGCCTTTGCTAGAGAGTGCCCAGCGAGACCTCCCCCCCCTCCTGTCCTTGGGGAGTCCCCTCCACCGATGAATGAGGAAGCTATGGACACGATGAACGTCTCCGGCAAGGGTCCTTTCAAGGGCTCACGATCCCTCCTGCCCCCTATTTCTCTTGAAACACCGCGACCTAGGTGTGGTGATGCCCCCCCCGCACATCCCCCTGGTCCCGCCCCAAAGCGCCAAGGAGGTGCACTGGCAAACCCTGCATGGCAGGAATCTCCCACTCCTCTCACCGAGCCTGAGATGCCGGAAGGCGTGTAATGGCTGGTCACACCTCTCCTGTGAGTTCCGCGCCAGTGGCGGACTCCCATAACCCGATATCCGTTCTACAACACAATTGCTTGTGAAGCTGGGATGTGTTTCTTTCCCTTTTCAATTCCTTTTCTTTGTTGGATTACTCTCCTACCCTTGTTGCTCTCTAAGACCCCCCCCTACACAGGAACAGACCTCCGTCATTCCCCAGGTTCAAACTCTTTCTGCCCTCTTCCTCCCCTGGAGACAAGCCTAGAGTGGCCAGCTACCTCCACCTCTCCACCACGCAACAAGTTTGGGTCCTCCCGGTCAGTACAGACGCTAGGGACTGGATGGCCCTTGTCTTTCACTCTACCGTCACCTTCTTTGAATCCTTTGTTACCAAGTTCCCGGTTGTGCACCTCCATAGCACGTGGGATAGTTCACCCTTTCGCCGAGCAATCCCTGCGGAGGCTGCTTTCCCCCATACCTCTATACAGACGCTGGTAGTCGGAGACTTCAATATCCACCAGCCCTCAGCAGACCCTAACCGTCTTTTCTAGATTTCGGACCGGGGCGCCTCAGCCCCATACTTTGAGAAAGCTGTAGAGGAAGGTTTCTGCCTCTTGAACACCCCTGGTATTCTTCCATACTTCCCAGTTGACCCCTGACTACGCCCCTCAGTCATAGACCTTGCATTTGCCAACTCCTCTCTGTCGCCCAACATTCAGTCATGGGACACACCATTGCCCTTAATGGGGTCCGACCAGGTCCCCGTCCTGATATTGCTTTCGCAGCCATTGGCCCGCCCTCCACCCCCCGCCTCTGCGTCGAAGAGGACCAACTGGCTATCCCTTGCGGATGCAATCAAAGCAATGAGATTCGACCCCTCTCCTGCCCTCCCCGTGCCACACACCTTCTCAACCTGGTTTGACACGGCCCTTGGCAGACTTACGACCGTTCTCAGACCACACATCCCGGACAAAAGACCCTCCCCCAGATCAAGGCCCTAGTGGACCCGCGAACTCACAGCACACAGGGCTGCCGTTCACTCAACGGTTCAGTCGCCGCTATGGGATCCGCTCCCCTCATCGAAGTAGCGGTGCCAGGAAGCCCTCCTCTTATACTTCATGGCTACCAGAAGGCCAAGACCGATTATTGGAACAATTTCCTCAAGACCGCCACTCCGCAGACACTCTGGACTGCGAAACGCTATGCCTTTGGGAGGCCTCCAGACAGATTCCCACAGATAGCTGGGGCTACAAGCCCCACAGACATAAACACAGCCCTTCTCTGCCACTTCTACGCGGAGAAACAGTCCTGGAACTCGCCAGCGATTATGCGGGAGTTCAAGGAAGTTCCTCCACTGTCAACGGACAAAGTTACAGTTGCCCTCTGGAATTCCTCCTTGTCCTCCGCACCCCGCCCGGACCAGATTCCATACTCTGTCAGGAAGAGCGTCTACCCTTTGAACACAAGCATCCTTCCCTCCATCCTCGGCTCACGTGTCCGGTGTGGACACCATCGTCTCTCTCTGAAGAAAGCAAACAGGATAGTCGTCGATATGTCGTGGAAACCATCCTACGACACACCCGCGTCATGTCGCATCATCCTCCTCCTTGAGACTATTTCCAAGATCCTGGAAAGGGTTATGGCCACCCGTCTCTCTGCCCTCACGCGATTCCTGAGCCTCCTGTCCCTCCACCAAACTGGATCCCTTCCTGGTTTGAGTACCTTTGATGCTGCGGCCACCCTCTCTCAAGAGGTTCAGCTTTTTATGCGCCCCAAGGTTAAGGTGTCGACCCTCTTCCTCGACATCAAAGGAGGCTTCGACAATGTCTCGGCTCCCCGACCCTGCAACAGGCTCGCCACGAAGGCGGTCAACCCGTACATGGTCTCGGGGATCAGGTCCTTCCTCCACGCCCACTCCCGCACCCTCGTTTTCCTGGGGGCCCCTCATGTTTTTTCAACAGTCACTGTTGGCACCCCACAAGGGTCTCTGATCTCCCCCCTCCTGTTTGTGATCTATGTATCTTCTCTGCACTTCTCGGTCCCTCGGGGCCTCATCCTCTCCTACGTGCATGACTTTGCTGTCCAGGCCGCCTCAGGTTCTTACCCCCGGAACGTCAAGAGACTTCATGGCATTACCAAGGCCCTCCTGGCGAAAGCTGGGAGGCTGGGGGTGAGCCTCTCGATCCCGCAGACACAACTCATGCATTGGGTTACCTCAGCGCAGAGGGTCCATTCCCCCGTGATCCCGGTCTTGATAGCCAGGCACCACTTCAGTCCCTCCAAATTGATACGTTGGCTTGGATACTGGTTCAAGCCCTCATCTACCTCCTGCAACAAAGACACTACCTCCTACTTCACGAGAAGGCTCGGCTTAGCCCAGGGGGCCCTCACGAGGATCAAACGGCTCCCCAGGCCCGGCAAGGGTCTCTCCCCCTCTCTTTGCCACCCACTGGCGTCCTCCCTCCTCTCCTCCATCCTCTTATACAAGGCGGACCTTTTCTCACCAAGCCTCACCTTCCTACACCGGATGTTTATCTGTTGGAGGGCTGTCCAGACATGGGTTCCGAACTGCTTTTCATCTACTGCAGTTTGCATCCTCGCGTGTGAATCGGCCCTTCCTCCCCTCCTGCTTCTAGTTCTCCAACGGCAAAGGCTAACAGCCGTCAGGCTTGTTTGCCTCCCCCATGAAGCCAACCTGGCGACGGCTAGGCTACATCCGTCCTTTCCCACCTCCTCCCCCTTTCGGGCCATGGTGGACCACCGCCGATACACTAGGGGTCTGAGGTCGGTCTACGTCCCACTCCTCTGGAAACCCACTGCCCACGGTCCTCCCATACAGAAACATCTACCTTTGGACGCAATTGCCCACCGGACCATTCCGTTCATTAACCACTCAGGCCCGGTTCCGGTGGCCTCCCCCAACCTCCTTCCTCACGACCAGCTTCCAGTGGCGGCGGGAGCCCGTCTTACCAGTCAGTCAAGCTGTGACTGCGACACCCTCTTCTTCGGAACTGGTCTACGCAGTTTCCCCCCCAGCTCTACTACTCTTACGCCGCATCCCCTAGATCGCATCCCTTTATGGGCTTGGAGAGATTTATAGCCCGCAGGATCCATCAGATTCGCTCGCGCAAGAGCTACCTCGCTGCCCACCCCTCCCGGTTCACTCACAGCCAGTCCCCCCTCTGTCCTTACAGTGAGGAGGAAGAGGAGGACTTCGCTGATGCTCTCCAGTACTGCAAGTCTCGCAAGGAGCCTCGTTAGTGCCACCTCAGGGGGCTCACGGATGTCAGCCGAGACAGCCCTCTATGGTCTGACAAGGACTCCCTCCACTCCCTAGTGATATACCTGAACGTAACCGCCACACGTTTCCCTCCCGGCATGCCACCGGCATGCCACCGGCATGCTTGAACCCCGCACTCGCACTTGCTTCCGTTGATGAAGGTCTCACGGTTTATGGATTTGCGCCCTGAACACGGGTGCGCGCCCCCCGCTTCACAGCGACTGACAGGTGCTTTGGTTTCCACTTTGGCCGCCAGTTGGATTAGTTTTTTGTTATGAGTGCTGTACTTTGTTGCTTTAGTTCCATGGGGTTTCACGCCGGCTATCGGACACCACTTGGAGGTTTTTACAGCTTTGGTGAGGTTATTTCCTTCGTGATTGCCAGTTTTTGAGATTAAGGTTTTTCTTTATGCCATAGCTAGCGCTGCATGCAAGTTCTTGTACCGCAAACAAGGAATATATGACGATAAAAAAAAAGAAAAAAGGGAGAAAATAGAAAAAAAAGAAGAAAAAAAAGGCCACCTAGATAGGCCACGCTCCGCTTGCGCTATTTCCCCCGCCCTACATTCCTTCCTCATCTTCAATACCATCAGCGTCCGATCTCCCCTTACATTCATACTATTTTAATGACCAGCAGGCTAAGACCTCCCTGTCATGGCAGGAATGGCTTCAGTTCCCCTTCCCCCATCCGAACACTCCACGGTATTGGGAGTCCGCTCTCATGTCCCCCTCCTCCGGGAGCTCCTCCAACCATCCTCGACAGACACATGTATCTCCTATCAACTCTTTCTACCCATCAGTTCCAGTGAGCTCGACGACCTCGCCTCTGGGGAGGCCATCATCCTTCCCCTCCCCTGCACCTCACTCTTAACATATAGGTCCATTTCCACCCAAATTGATGAGCTGGCCTTCAAGGTCGCTTGTCATAGTTCTGTGGCAGATAGTGGAAGGAGACGTTTGCGGCAGGTAGTGGAAGAAGATGATTCTGCACCATGACGAGGATATTCGTCATGGGGTTTCATTTGTTTACTTTCATGCACATGACCTATTAAGAGGTCATGGGGGCAGCGTACAAGGCCAAGGGGGCTGCGCAGTTAGTTTACTTTCACGCACATGACCTATTAAGAGGTCATGGGGGCAGCGCACGAGGCCAAGGGGGCTGCACACTTAGTTTACTTTCACGCACATGATCTGTTTAGATATCATGTGGTTTACGCACATGACCAATGATGCGGTCATATGATGTTTTTCATGAGTCATGGTTATGACTCATAGTTATTTTTGATGTATAAGCGGGTTGAGTGAAGGACTATGAAAGGAGGCCGGTAGAGCCTGGTAGTTAGTTCTTCACCCAACCACCTATTATACTTTCTTACCTATACTATTGAGAATAGAATCTATTCTACCACTTCGAAAGTTCTATTAAGATACAATCTGATTATTAGCGTTCAAGTAAGGAACGTAGACACGGATCTAAGAATAATAATCAGAGTCTCGATAGAGAATCAGAATCAGTCAAGGTTATATACTGAAAGAGAGAAGTATTACCTTTTACTCAAAGACTAATTAAGTGTTGTTGCCTGTCGCAGCGGTACTCTAAGATACAGGAAATAGGTAGGATATCTAACATTGCTCCCCTTTCGGGACAAGTCCATGAAGTCTACTCCCGTAGGCAGAAACCCCAGCGCCCTCCTGCCCCCCCCAGCCTGAATGATACCAAAGTAGCGTCGCTCTCCGCCCTCCAGCCACCGGTTAGGACTCTGGCGTCTAGGCTAACTACTCCCGTTCCACAACCAGCTAGCCACCTACAGCCCCCACCCCAATGTACCACACCTGCAGTGCTTGTCACCCACACAGCTTGCGCAGATCCTTCCTGGAAAGGTAAAGAGATAGCCGCGTCCCCCCTCACCGCTACCCTCGCCATTGTGTTGACCCCCCCATATGAGGGTGAGGATGACACAGACATCCCTGGCTACAGCATGAAAGACCAGAAATGGTACGGCGACCCGGCCGCGTATGCAGCGAAATTCCTCCGCTCCCGGGAGGCCCCGACATTCCGGGTAGGGAAGTAACCACCCCTCTCGGAGTTCCATCCTTTCCCGACAATGACGGCTCAGTTCGCCACCCCCTCTTATGTCCAGGCCACTACAGCTGGACAGAAAAAGACAGGAAAGATAAACAAAGCAAAAAGTGCTCCCTTGGCTGTCCAGGTCCCGTCTAGATCGGCACCTTGGGCCCCCTCGAAAGGGCCGTGGAGCCTCCCAGCTGCAGAGGGACGCTTCTGCACCCCAAGCTCTTCCCCTTTCCCACACTCCCAAGCAGAGCGACTAGCCGCCTGCTTTCCAGACATTGCTGCCTCCTTCCTCCGTGAAGCGGGCTGCACCCTACCCCTATCCTTCTCTGCCCGAGTCACTGACAGAGGAGCGGTAGCGCTTCTTGCCCTCCCCCCTTTTGTTCCCTCTACCACATACGCCCCCTACTATGATGCCCTATCATCCAAGCTGAACCAGTCCTTCCCGACCCGTGCCGCTCTGTGCCTCCATTTCCGCGCAGCCCCTAACGAGATTAAGCTTACGATTCACTCTCTCCCCATCACATACTTTGCGGAGGACGACAATGACCTCCTGCAGTCCCTAAGTAACACTATTCTGAACATCAAGAACGCCCAGATCCTCTCCGGCCAATACTTAAATCCTGACCTCGACTCCAGATTCCACAAGAAAGCGACTTCCATTGCTGTAACGGTTGCGCCTGAAAATTAGGCTACAATGCTGGACAAAGCTTACCTTTTCCCCTCTCGATGTAAGATTGACAGAGCATACTTGGCTAACAGCCTCACTCAATGCCGTAACTGCTGGGACTACGGATACCATTCAGCTAGATGCAAGATTGACCACCCAGTCTGCCCAATCTGCGCCCTCTCCCACCGTAAACAGGCACATCGATGCCGCAACCCCACCTGCCCTAAGGGCGGTAACCTCAGAGTTGTGGTCGATTGCTGTCCAACCTCTCCCGCAATGTGTGCGGTCTGCAAAGGCCAACACCCGGCATTCGCAGGAGAATGCCTATCAAGACACCCGCCCCCTCCTGCCCGCGGAGAGTCCTCTGTTCTCCAGAATGAGGAAGCTACGTACAGGACAAACGACTCCGGCGAGGGTCCTTCAACTGGGTCACGATCCCTTCTACCCCGCTTGTCACTTGAAACATCGCGCCCTAGGCGTGGTGATGCCCCCCTAACACGTCCCCCCGTCCCTGCCCCAAAGCGCCAAGGAGGTGCCCTGCCGAATCCCGCATGGCAGGAATCTCCCACTCCTCTCCCCCTGCCTGTGACGCCGGAAGGCGTGTAACGGCTGGTCACACCTCTCCTGTGAGTTCTGCGCTGGCAGTGGGCTCCCATAACCCCATATCCGTTCTACAACACAACTGCTTGGGCAGCTGGGATGTGTTTCTTTCCCTTTTTAATTCCTTATCTCTTTTGGATTTCCCCCGTACCTTAGTTGCCTTGCAAGACCCCCACCTACACAGGAACAAACCCCGGAGATTTACTGGTTTCAAACCCTTTTTGCCCTCCTGCCCCAATGGTGGCAAGCCCAAAGTGGCCTGCTATCTGCCCCTCTCCTCTACTCAACAGTTTTCAGTTCTCCCAGTCCTGTCGGAGGTGAGGGATTTGATGGCTGTTGACTTCCATCCATCTGTTGGTTTCTTGGACTCCTTTGTACCCTAGTTCAGGATTGTGAATCTCTACAGAACTTGGGATGGCTCCCCCTTTCACTGGACCATGCCTCCTGAGATTTCCTTCCCCTGCACCACCACACCGATGCTGGTTGTCAGAGACTTTAATATCCACGATCCCACGGCGGACCCTCGCCGCCGTTTCTCGATCTCAGACCTCTATGCTTCCACACCCTTCTTCTAGAGGGCCGCCGACGCGGGTTTCTCCCTATTGAACAGTCCGGGTACACGCACCTACTTCCCCTCTGACCCTGAGCTCCGTCCCTCGGTAATAGACCTATTCTTCACCAACACCGCACTGTCCCCCAGCTTCCAGTCATCGGTCATGCCACTTCCCCTGACTGGCTTGGACTACGTCCCAATCCTCATAACTCTTTCCGAACTACTGGGACGCCCACCCCCCCCTGCTCCCGCATGGATTAAAACAGACTGGCCCTCTCTGTCGCGTGAAATCTAGGCCATGAAGATCAACCCCCCTCCCTCCTTCCCAATGCCCCACTCCTTCTCCGCCTGGTTCGACACTACCCTTGACAGACTGAGGGTTATCCTCAGGCTCCATACCCCAGACAAGAGGCCCTCCAACAGGTCCAAGCCCTGGTGGACCCCCAACCTCACCCCGCAGAGAGCTGCGTTTCAGTCTACGGTTAGATTGGCCCGACGCGACCCCCTCACCTCCTCTAAACAACAGTGCAAGGAAGCACCCCTATTATACTTCAAGGCCATAAAGAATGCCAAGACCGAATACTGGAAAAACTTCCTCAAATCAGCCACCCCACAGTCGCTCTGGACTGCGAAGTGCTATGCCTGCAGCAGACCCCCAGACAGGTTCCCACAGATACTCGGGGCTGACAGCTCCATGGGAATCAACAAAGTCCTGCTCGCCCATTTCTTCATTGAAGCACAGTCCTCACACCTTCTAGCCATCCTAAGAAAGTACAAAGATGTCCTACCGCTGTTGGCGGAGGAGATTGCAGCTGCTCTCAGGAACTGCTCCTCATCCTCCACCCCCGGCCCAGACCAGATCTCCTACTCTGTCTGCAAGAAGGTCCACTCTCTAAACCCCGACATCCTGACTACAATCCTCGGGCCCCTCGTTCGGTATGGACACCACCCTCTCTCCCTGAAGATAGCCAACGGGATTGTGCTTGACAAGCCAGGAAACCCCTCCTATGACACGCCCGCTTTGTTCCAAATCATCGACCTATTAGAGAGGGTCTCCAAGATCCTTGAGAGGGTCACGGCGACCCGCCACTCTGTCCGCGCCCGCTTCTTGGGCCTCCTGTCCCCCCACCAGACTGGCTCCCTCCCCGGCCTGAGCACTGTCGATGCGGTGGCGAACCTCTCTCATGAGGCTCAGATCTTTATGCGCCTCAAGCTCAAAGTCTCAACGCTCTTGCTCGACATCAAAGGTGGTTTCGACAATGTCTCCGCCCCCTAATCTGCGAAAGGCTTGCCACTCGGGCAGTCAACCCTTACATGGTCTCGTGGATTAGGTCCTTCCTCCATGGCCGCTCCTGCCGCCTGGTTTTCCAGGGGGCCCCTCAGGTCTTCTCCTCCGTCTCAGTCAGCACGCCGCAGGGCTCTGCGATCTCCCCCCTTCTGTTCGTCGTATAACTTTCTTCCCTCTACTTCTCGATCCCCCGGGGTCTCATCCTGTCCTATGTAGATGACTTCGCGGTCACGGTCACCTGCAGCTCGTACCGCGGGAATGTCCACGGGCTGCAAGGGACAACCTCAGTGCTCCAGGCAAAGGCTGGCAGGCTTTGCGTATCCTTCTCGCTCCTGAAGATGGACCTCATGCAGGGGATGACCCTTGCACAAAAGATCCACCCCCCCTCGATTCCGGTCCTGGTAGATGGTCACCTCTTTTACCCGTCCAAACTAATACGATGGCTTAGATACTCGTTGGAACCCTGGTCCACTTGATGCACCAAATGCACCACCCCACACATCATCAGGTGACTCGCCCTGGCCCAAGGGGCCTTCGCGACGATTAAAAGACTGTCCAAGCCCGGTAAGGGTCGCGCCCCCTTCCTCTGCCATCGTTTGGCGACCTCCCTCATCGCTCCAATCCTGCTCTATGGGGCAGACCTCTTGTCCCCAAGTCTCACCCGCCTGGACAGGGTGTCCATCTTTTGGAAGTGTGTCGAGAGGTGGGTGACGAACTGTTTCTCGTCGACCCCGGTAGGCATCCTAGCATAAGAATCGGCTCTCCTACCTCTCCCCCTCCTGGTCCTCCACCGTCAAAGGCTAGCTGCTGTGCGACTGGTGTGCCTCCCCCCCGAGGCCCCCCCAGCGACAGCCTGGCTGCACTCATCCTAAACCACCTCCTCCCCCTCTTCGGGCACCAGAAGATCACCGCTGCTACACTAAAGACCTGTCGTCGGTCTACGCCCCGCCCCTTTGGAAGACAGCCCCCCCCACCCCTCCTATACGCATGCACCTCCCGCTAGACGCAATTGCTCACCGCACCCTTCAGTTCATGGACATCTCAGGCCTTGGCCCTGTGGCCTCGCCTGACCTTCTTCCCCTCAAACAGCTTCCCTTGCGAAAAGGGATCCCGTCCAACCAGTTGATCAACCTGCGACTGACAAATGCACTCACCCGAGATTGAGCCTCCCAGTTCCCCCCCCCCTCTACTATCCTGTCGCTGTGTCCTTCACACCCTACCCCTTTATGTGTTTGGGGAGGTTTCTTGCCTGTAGGATCCACCAAATGCGCTCGGGCAAGAGCTACCTCGCTGCCCACCCCTCCAGGTTCACCGACGACCCCTCCCCCCTCTGTCCTTACTGCGAGGAGGACATGGAACACTTTGCTCGTGCCATCCTACACTGCAAGTCTCGCAAGGAGCATCGTGCGTGCCACCTGCGTGGGCTCACAGATGTTGGCAGAGACAGCCCACTTTGGACCAACACAGACTTCCTCGGCTCCTTGGCGAAGTACCCCAACATGACTGCCATCGGCTTTCCCCCTGGCATGCCGCCTGCAGAGTGGGACCTCCCCTCTAGGACCTCTCCCGCCAACACTGGACTTCCGATTCACGGCTTCAGGCCCTGAATTGCAACACCCACCTCACGATCTTACTCGTCCCACATTTGCTCCTTTTTGTGTCGCCAGCTGGTTTTATTTTTTGTTATGATTTCTGTATTTGTTTCTTTTAGTGCCTTGGGATTTCGTGTCCCCGATCGGACACCTTTAGGAGGATTTTATACTATGGTCCAAGTTTTTTCTTTTTTGATTGCATGTTTATAATTGAGGTTTTATTTATGCCATAGCTAGCGCTGCATGTAAGTTCTTGTACCGTAAAACAATGAATACATGATGATAAAAAAAAAGAAAAAAGAGTTAAAAAAAAAAGAGAAAAAAGAAAAAAGAAAAAAGAAAAAAATGAGAAAGCCCACTAGATAGGCAATCCTCCATCTCCTCTATTATCCGCGAGCTTGAAATCAACCCTCAACGCTTGGGATCTGACGAGCTACCCACCCCCCTCCTCTCCTCCCACGATGGCTTTGCACTAGGAGGGATGGCCACCCACCTCTTCTCACTGTCCACCCCTCTTTTTTACGCATCGAAGCTTTCTTCCCTATGGGTTCCGGTTTGCTTTTACGCTGCCCGTCTCTTTCCCTTTCCTGGCTTAACGTAGCCCCTCTCCACGGTCGGCGACTGGTCGCTTGCCACGCTTCAGACAGCTGAAAACACAGTTTGCGGTATGCGAGAACTCTCCCACAGGCCCTTGGGTTGATCTTGCTACTCTCCACAGTTGGCTCAAGCGCTGGTATCTCATCCACTAAGTGACGCCATCTCACCTAGAACCAGGGACTACAGGAGAGAAGTGGCAAGATCGCTTGGAAAACCGCTTCTCACGAGATGCGGTAAACGTAAGGTTAATGGGCTTTATTCTTTACCAAAAGTGGTCACTAGCGACGCAAAGTCTGCAGGCTTTAGCTGTGGTTGTTGAAAGGACTTCTGACTATATCGCAACTACCCAAGTCTCCGAGATGTTTGGTGGATCTCAAACTAATGATTCTCGAAGCGAACTGAAGAAAGTAACTGTTCAACCAAGTATAGTGGAAACACTGTCTGTCGAAGTCTGCTCCTTCTAATGCGAAGGATAGCAGTTCTTAACTAGACTGCTTAGGCTACCGCGAGCCTTATTCTCATAACATATAAGACTCCAAAACGGTAGCCTTAAAACAAAACATAAAACATATAGAGTATTAAACCGATACTCGAAACCAAACATAAAACATATAGAGTATCAAACCGATACCAGCAACCAAACCTAAAACATATTGAGTATCAAACCGATACTCGAAACACAACATAAAACATACTGAGTATTAAACCGATACTCGAAACCAAACATAAAACATATAAAGTATCAAACCTCATATTCTCAGGCTAGAGGTACACCTCGTTTCCTGGAACAATTCAAAACACAATCAGTATCAACAGATACCTGAAATTCCTAAACCAGTAACCTGTACCAGTTATACCCCGCAAACAAAACAAAACCCTTATTTTAAAATATAACAAGAAAATCGTTAATCTTTGCTATCATAATCAGAATTCAAATTAGGATCCCAAAATCCTTTATCAACTGTGGGTATATCAGAATAGCTCTCAAAGCCATTCTTAGTAGGAAAATAACACATAGGAATAAACCCCGAGAATACCACAGAAAACACATCTCCTGGCATGTTATCTGTCCACCATGCCGGAACCAAATCCATCGCATGTTTTAATCCTTCCACCGGTTCCCAACGATTCTCGCTTGCTTGGTATCCTTTCCTACTAACCAACAATTATCCCTTTGCATATCGTTCCACGTAATCGATAACTGATTGAACTTCCCATTCCTGTTCTTCGTTGATGAGAATGGGTGCCGGCTTCACAAATGCTCATCCTGGGAATTGGTAATCGTCATTAGGGTGGTAAGGTTTGACTACCGAATAGTGGAATACTCCCTTCCATCTTCGGTACTTTCTTGGATCCATGCTAATCGTATAGTTCTCCGTGTGTTCGTCGAATTCGATTACTCCAAAAGGACCTCGCCCGCAAGCCTGCAGTTTCTGAGACCTGCCAGATTCCGTTGCAAACTGGTCTCTGAAGACCATGATCCTTTCCCCCATTTTGACAGGTTTGTGTTGGTTCCTCCTCTTAGTTGCCATTCTGTTTGACCTTGCTCTAGCTAACCGTAATGCTTGGTATGCCGCATTTCTGATTTCCTGGTGTCAATTGTAGTTGTCATCAGGTACAGGCACTAGTGTAGAGCTGACTTCATAGGTATCAAGCAGTTGGTATTCTCGTCCATACACAGCTTTGTATACGGACATTCCTATGCTATCTGAGTCACCTTGATTGGAGTAAGCTGTCACTTTAGGGAGGGAGGTAAGCCAGTTGGTCTGGCATGCATTAACAACATTCCTTAATGCTGTTTTCAGTTCCCTGATCTTCCTTTCCGCTTGGCCATTGGTTTGGTGGTGACTTGGCATTGCCATAATGTGCTCAACTCCCATGGTCTTCAAGGTTTGTTTCCAAAACCCGGAGGTAAATCAGGGGTCAGCATCACTGACAATTGATGTAGGTACTGCATGAGGCGTAAAGATATAGTGCTGGAGTAACTCCATTTTTGATATCGCAGTAGCGTTCATTGATGTTGGTATCAGCCAGCTGAAACCAACCGCTCTATCCACTACCACAAATAATGAATCACGTCCTCTGAACTTAGTGAATGGGCCCATGAAATCGATAGCGTAACTCGAAAATATCTACATGGGAAAGGGGAGTGAAAGGGTGGTGCCCGTGAGTAATGTAGTCCTTTCCTGGTTCAGTTAACATACGTCACACTGCAGGACATAGGCTTTGAAATCCCTCCCCATCTCCGGCCAGTAGATGTATTCCGTTGCATACCACAGGTTTCGGTCAGCGCTATGGTGTCCTTTATTGTATATCTCTCCTATCATCAGTTCTCTTAGCGTTTCTCCATTCACCTTATGACCTTTCGGAATGGATAGGCAATCTTCTCCTCCTCTAGTGGCGGCATAAAGGAGACGATTACGGATATTGTAATGTTGCATCATTCCATTTCGTGAAGTGTGGTTGGAGTCCTTTGCTAGCTGGTTGATGGGGTCGCTCCTATATCCTTTGATCATCTGTTTTTTCTAAATGTTTTTCATATCATCCACTCCTTGGATGATATCCCTTTCATCAACCACTCTTTCTAATACCATTACCTCCATCTCCTCATCAGGCATTTCATAAACTTTGTAAAGCTCGCGTTTCTGGTGAGGTAGGGAGGGCGGTTCCACTACCAGAACCTCGTTCAGGTATGCGAGAGGTCCTCTGTAGAGGGGTTCATTGTGGAGATGCTTTGGAGATTCAGAATGGTGGTGTTTGGTAGTGGGGGAGTCACGTCCTAAAGCCTTTTTAACGGGCTCCTTAATGGCACAGATGTCCAGGGGGGGGCGTGATGAATGGGTATCTCTAGCGCTGTGATCATCACTGGTATTAGGGGGAGTTTCAATGACCGGCGGACTGCTGCAGGGAGAGCTGGCATAGATCTTTGTTGTAGGTATCAATTCGGCGTGGTACGGGCAAAAGGGTATGTCGCAAAATACCCAATCCATGGACACATGTTCAAGTTTCTCGTCACTCCTACCAGTGGTATAACTTTGATGATCTCCCAAATCGTTTAGTGGTTGGGTATTTCTGTAATCGTTTGCATCTAGCTGTGCTTGCTCCAGGCTGTAGTTGCTTCCACATTCTGAATGAGCATCAATGTGCTCAACTGTGAGGGCTTCAAAGTGAGACATTTCGTGTTCGATAGTAGGTTCTTCCTAAGAAAGAAAGGATGATATAGGTGAGGTAGTAGGTGAATCATCTTCTTGTGTGGGATCAGTTGCAGTATGTGGGTAATCATTATTCTCATCATTAAGACGGGATAATGCATCTGCTAAATAGTTCCATTTTTCTGGCCTATACACTATTTCGGTGTCGTATTTCTCAATGAACCTTCTCCATCGCAGTTGTTTCTTGGTGGGTGTTCTGCGCCTCTTGAGGTACGTCAGAGGTAGATGATCTGTGACGAAAGTAAACTTGCTGCCTGCAAGTATGTGATGAAATGCTGTCAGTGCATGGACTATCGCTAGGGCTTGCTTGTCGGTTGTGCCATAATTCATTTGGACATTAGTGAATTTTCTGCTATGGAGTAAACCTGGTCTAGTATTCTCAGGAGTTACTCCTTGTCCTACCCATGCTCCTACCCCTGTGTTGGATGCATCGGTTATTAGCCATATTGGAAGTGATGAATCATATTGTAATCGTTTTATAACCTCATATTTTGAAACCCTTCGCTTAACATTCTCCATGGCTTGGTCTAGGGTGGCGGTCCATACAAATTCCGCTGTTCTGGTGAGTTCCATTAGTGGTGATGTAATGGTTGCAAGGTGTGGCAAAAACTGACTGATGTAGTTGACCCTTCCTAGAAACTCCTGTAATTGTTTTTTGGTTTGTGGCGTAGTTAATTCTTCGATCTTCGCTATCTTTTCCGGTGCTGGTGAGAGTCCTTCGTCATGGATAACATGGCCTAATACTTCTATACTGGTGGCGAAGAATTCTGATTTCTTCCTGCTTGCATAGAATTGAGCTTCCTTTCGTTTATTGCAAATCATGGATATGTGTTTCAAATGTTTGGACTCTGCATCGAAAAATATCAGTATATGGTCAACATATACACACATGAATCATCTTAAATAGTTGGCGAATAGATCGGACATTATGCGCACGAAAGCTCCGGGAGCATTCATATCTCCTTGTAGTATTTCTTTGCTAACGAAACATCTAAATAGTGTCTTAAAAGCGTTCTTGCTCACATCTTCTGTTGCCACTCTTGTTTGGAAATAGGTGTCACTAAGATCGATTTTGCTTCGCTGTCTTGCCCTTGCCCAAGCATTGAGCATCATTGTTTGGCTAGGTATGGTTTCAACATCCTTAATCGTTATCTCATTCCTGGCCATCAGGTCCACCTGTGGTCTCATGCGTTTCTTATCTTTCATTTCCTGACCAAACATTGGAGCTGCCGAAGAAACTGCTTGCCGTGCAATGATTCCTGCTTTCTCTTTTTCTCTCAACCATATACTCATGTCTGTTGCCCATCGTTCGGGTATTGAGTAGGTAGGTAATGAATGCTGCTCTTTTCATAGTTGCAGATTTATCTTGTGATTGATCTTTCTTAGGGGCGGTAGATTTTCCCGTATTTCCACGTGAAATACCTCCGGGTGTTGGTCCATGACATCTTCAGTGCTAATTACTGCTGCTCAGATCCTGCCACTAGTAGGTATGCAAACAATTCGAACATTCTGCTTTGGAAACAGAATAGCTAATTTGCTACATTCAATTTGAGGTTGATGTTGTTCCAGAAAAAGCATTCCTATTAGTACATCGCATTTTGCTAGGTTGCCAACCAACGTCCTGGTTCCTGGTGTGCTCAGCTTTCCTGTTGATATGTTGACTGAACATTCATTATGACCTTCAGACCGTGATCCTTTCATAGCTAGGTGTATTCTGATCGGGGTCTTCAAATCCTGGCAAGGAATTCCGTGCGTGGTCACAAAGGTAGTGCTAATTAGGTTTCCTCCTATCGATCCGGTATCAAACAAGACTCTGGCCTCTTTGCCATTGATATGCATCGTTCCTTCGAGAGCATTATGAGGTTTGGCATTTGTTGGTCAGGCGGCCATTGTGATAATGTCTTCCTCTTCTTCCTCCATTTCTATAGCATTGATAAACACCTCTTCTGCTAGTTGTTCTTGTTCTACTCTGTTGCAGGTGACTTCTTTCTTCACCTTAACGTTGTCCTTGCCTTTGCCCTTGCCATCTTTGCTAGGACAGTCTCTTGCTAGATGTCCTTTACCTCCGCAGTTATAGCAAAGACCCTTTTCTTTTCATTCCTTAGGTTTGGAGTGGGTCTTGTTGCTTGTTTTCCGATTGTCCTTCCGCCCTTCTTATTTGGAAGTGAATTCTTTTGCTAGTTTCATGAACCTTTCCTTCCCATAAGCAACAGTACTTTTTAGGGTGGTATCTATGCTCTCTGCATTTTGTATAACTTTCATAACAGTATTTGTTTCTGCATACTGTAATTCTGCTTCTTGCCGTAGCCTCGGGTGCATGCTCTTAAAGAACTGTTGAATGAAGGAATAATCGCTTTTGGTGTTTGCAGGTAGGCGTGATGGGAACATCAGCAAGTCGGTTGCAAAAGTTGATATTCTTTGCATCTTGCCATTATAGACTTGCGTGATTTCGTAGAATTTGCGGTAAGTATCATCTTCAGGTTTCGACGATGGGAATCTTTGTCATAGATATCCTACAAGGTCTTCTCTGGTCATGTCTTCTCCCAAATGCTCAGCTGCTTGAAGAGCCGCTTCTTGAGCTCGTCCTTCAGTATAGAGGATCCAATAGTTTCCTCCACCATCCTCGCTTGTTCGCAACCCATTTAGGCGTAGATATAACTGTACTGAGTTATACCATCTATCGAACACTTCTAGTTTGAGGTCATCTCCTTCACCAGTAAACTTACTAGGTGAAGGGTCTTTGATGCTGAGTTTAGCCGCAACAGCTGGGTTAGGCCTGGGAGTTGGTGGTCTTGGAATCCCTGGTCCTGGCGCTTCTGGTCCTGCTGTACATGCTTCGGAAGCCATATCGTGTGATCCTTTATCGCTATGAGAGCTATCTGGATCGTTGCTGAGTAGTGCTGGAGGTACCTGTGTACCTGTAGGCTTTCTTGGGGATTCAGGATACCCTCCGGGGGTAGTGGTTGGTGGTTCTAGTGGTTGTTGTAATGATTCTCCTGCTGATTGTTCCGCAGCGTCTCTTGCTAACTGCTGAGTAGCTGCGTCGCTTGTCACTTGTTCTTTTGCGGGAGTCTTTGTGAACTGTCCTTTGGAATCCCTGGTGTGCTGTTGAGAACCTTTCCCTGGGGCGTTGCCCTTACTTGGTCCTGAAACACCTTCTATCTTGATAACTTGCGGCAGTTAAAAAATGAGAAACCACTTCTCGGGAGATGTGGTAAACGTAGGGTTACCGGGCTTTATTATTTACTGAAAGTGGTAACTAGCCAACCAAAGTCCGGAGGCTTTGACTAAGGTTGTTGGAAAAACCTCTGACTATATTGCGACTACTGAAGTTACAGATATGTTTGGTGGATCTCAAACTAAAGATTCTCAAAGCAAACTGAAGAAAGTAACTGTTCAACCAAGTATATTGAAAACTCTGTCTGTAGAAATGTCCTCCTTCTATCGTGAAGGATAGCAGTTCTTAACTACACTTCTTAGACTACCACAAGCCTTATTCTCATCACATATGAGACTCCAAAATGGTAGCCTGGAAACAAAACATAAAACATATAAAGTATCAAACCGATACGGGAAACCAAACATAAAACAAATAGAGTATCAAACAGATACTCGAAACCAAACATAATCATACAGAGTATCAAACCGATACTCGAAACCACGCATAAAACATATAGAGTATCAAACCAATACTCGAAACCAGACATAAAACATATAAAGTATCAAACCTTATATTCTCCAGCTAGAGGCACACCTCGTTTCCTGAAACAATTCAAAATACAATCAGTATCAACTGATACCTGAAATTCCGAAACCAGTAACCTGTACTGGTTACACCTTGCCTTCTGCCCCTGGGGACCGCTTAGAAAGATACGAGCAGGATTACCGATAGTTGACACAGTCGCATTCGGTTTCTTTCCTGACATGGCGGTTTGATTGACTTGCACCCTGCTGTTACACACTCACTCGGCTTGCGCCCTACTACGACACCGCCTTACTTTGATGCCCTTCTGGCATCTCCACCAGGCTTCGTGGTCTGGATGGCACTACTCTCTGCGCCCTGGCACAGGTTTTGTGTTCCTCCACCTGGGCTTTTCTCTCTTGGTTCCCCTCTTACTTTGTCCAGTATATCCCTTTCCCGTATAGGTTTACTGTTATAGGTGGCAGTGATAGGCCGAGTTCAGACCATTTAATGTAGCTCTTGCTGTGGGGTTAGACCGCTGTTGGGAAGTGGGGTTTCTTTTGTTCCGATGGGCTTGAATGGCTTTCCTTTACCGTCTTTACCGTTTGTGTAAATCAAAGGTTGCGGGGTGGGGAACCTTTTCGCCTGCGTGGGTTTAGGGCCCAGGGTGTCATGTTCCTGGGGTTTCAGTCCTGTCTGCCAGTACCCTTTCCCGAACGGGTTTGTTTATGGTTTTTCTTCTGGCTATTTCGGGCTGGCATAGGGGGATCGGTTTATGTGTCTACTATAGCTCGCGCGGCATGTGGACGGTGTACCTTAAACACTGAATAAAATTGATGATAAAAAAAAAAAAGCAGAACAGAAAAAAAACGCTGCTCAGAGAGGCATTCATGGGTCTTGGGAGGTTGATCGCAGGCAGGATCCACTAAATGCACTCCGGCAAGAGTTTCCTCACTACCCACTCCTCCTGGCTTACTGGTAACTCTTCCCCCCTCTGTCCCCAATGTGAGGAGGATGTAGAGGACTTCACTCATGCCATCCTGTACTGCTAGTCTCGCAAAGAGCCTCGTGAGCGTCACCTCTAGGAGTTCACGTACAGTGGGAGTGACAGCCCATTATGGACTGACATAAACGCCCTCCGCTCTCTAGCACGGTATCTTAATGTAACCGCCATAGCCTTTCCCTATGGCATGCCCCCTACGTGCTGGCACTACCTGCCAACACCAGTTCCCCTTTATTGAATTGTTAGGTAGCGGCACAATCTTAATAGCTTGAGTACGAGAATATGATACAGTATTAAGGATATACTGTAGGCACACTTAGGCGAGGAGGATGGTAGTAGGAAGGCAGATCGGTAGTAGTTCTTGTCCTTAATTCTTTCTAACACTCGGAGCGGTAACAAGCTATATATACAAGTGCGCCAACTTAAGCGAAGAAAAGAAATATACGTGAAAATCTTGTAAGAAACATAAGTGTGAACAGGTTTGACCCCGAAAAACTGCCAAGCAAATCCCAAATAAAATATATATAACTCGTAATGGTGTGACAGATTTTACAGGGAAAACTAACATGCAATACACCTTCCAAAAAGGTCACCGTACATAAGTGAGAATAACCGAAACATCCCACACATGCAATAAGAAAATATATATCCAATTATTCCATCATTATCATGAAATATAAACGAAATCCCCAATGTATATACTCTTGCTGTAGTAATGTTCCTGATCTATAGGCAAACCAGAAATATTACTAAGGAGCGAAATACAAGTTATTCAAAAGAAATATACTTGTGAAATGAATAATAGAAAGTTTCAACACCTTTTATACAGAGCTTCCACTCCACGGCTCCAGGCCCTTAATGGCGACGACCACCGCTTGTTCTGTTCCATCCATGGAGTGGTTCTTCATTTTATTGGTTAGTTTTAACTTCTTTTTTCTGTTATGACTTCCGTACTTGCTTGCGTTAGTTCCTTGGGATTTCATGTTTGCTATTGGACACTACTTGGAGGATTTTATAACTTGTTGAGAATTGTTTCCTTTGTGTTTGCAGGTTTTGAGATTGAGATTTTGTTCATGCCATAGCTAGCTCTACATACCAGTTCTTGTACCGTAAACAATGAATCAAGGATAATTAAAAAAAAAAAGTAAAAAAGTGTAAAAAGTCCACCTAGATAGTCTCTTGACGCTTCGTTGTAAGTACTTTCTTACTTATTACTTTATGCTTTTACAAATATAAAACCTTTATGCTCTATAGGAACAAATACATACGCGACGAGGACTCTACCACCAGGGTCGTGTTGAAGCAAGAGTATGATAGGTTATAAGGCTGAGAGACACGAGAGTCTCTCCCACTTTATCGCAGGGACAGGCCTAAGAGCTATCGTCGTGAGAGAACAAGAGAAGGATCGCCTACCCGTTACTGGGAACTAATGGCGGCGAGGGATCGTAACCTCAGGAAGTGTCACTAATAGCGACAGTCAGACCACACCAAAACAGAATACGCTTTTGAAGATCAGTCATGCAAGCTACCAGAAGTAGTAGTCGAATCACGGAGCAAGCCATTGCAACTCAGACGAACACCGAGTCCGATATCACTAGAAGAACAATCAGTATAGGAGGTGTCCAGCTGGGAAGAAGACGTAGACAACAGTATGGTAGCACCTGGACCATCAGGTAGAGAAGGAGCAGGCCCTGAGCCTGGGCCAACCCCAGAACTCAGCCGAGAAGGAATTTAAGAAATCAACTGAATGATGGAGCAACACAGACCCAAAGTCAATCAACTGGAAACATACGCAGAAAATAGGCACTAACTCAGGAATTGGCTGCCGCAGTTAATGATCTACTTGGGACGCATCAACTGGCCAGATAGCGACGATATGGAAAAGACCGTTTACGTATCAAGTCACCTGTCAGGTGATGCAAGCAAATCGCTCATATCATACAGGGAATGCAACATACCAGCAGAGTAGAGAAGTTGGAATGACTTCAAAGAAGCTATCAAAAAGCAATTTGGCGAAGAGGATCAGAGAGGTGCAGCTAGCATCCATATATTGAATATGGAGCAGGGACCGCTATCCATGGCGGAATATTGGAATGAGTTCGGACTCCACCAAATAAAGGCAACAGTCGATGATGCAATGGCATCACAATATTTATACGGAGGCATGTCAGAAAAGCCACAGAACGAATGCGAACACTATGACTCTACAACTAACACCACCGAAGAACTAGCCGCTTGGGTGATCGAAAAGGAAACCCAGCTGGCAATCCTAAGAAACCTAAAAAGGGAAAAAGGAGGTAAGATGAAAGAAAGTACCATCCCGCGGAATACTGGTGGGACATTCAGACCAGCAGTGGAGCCCTACAAAGGAAGTTTCAAACCCACGGTGGACAGAGATGTGAAAATGAAAAAGGTCCTGTCACAAAGACCCCACAACCTGTCCAACAAAGAGTACACGAAGCGCAGAGCTCAAAACGTCAGCTTATGATCCAGCGGGAAAGAACAGTGAATGCTGGAATGCCAAAACAGACCAGATAATAGGCAAAAACCAATGACACTCGCCCAAGACAACAACTAGATCAGACAACAAAAGCGGATCAACAGGGAGATATGAGCACGGAGGAGGACCAACTGGAAAAAGGTGACCGTTCCCAGTAAGAGATGGTCTGGTAGACAAGAAGGAGAGGAAAATCATCAGAAGGAAGAGGACGGACAGGAACGAAACGAAAATGATCACCCTAGCAAACTAGTTCACAACACTATTGGAAGAGGAAAGAGATCACATGATGATCAAGACAACATTGTATGACACGAAGAAGAAAGGCATTACGATACATGCAATGCGCGACTCAGGGGTGGCGGAAGATTTCCTTGGCAAGTGAATGTACGACAAATATAACAATCCCATGCTACTAACATAAACGAAGAGACATGTTTATCTAGCGGATAGAAAACCCACCACTATGGGACCAATAACCCATACAGTGTAAGTACCTATGGCTATAGGCAGCCATAGGAAAGAGGCTACCATCCAGGTAGTGAACCTGAAGAACTATGAGCTGGTCGTAGGGATGCCATGGCTAAGACAACACAACCAAATGAGCGACTGGGACAATAACAGGATTACATTCGCCAGAGAACGATGAACAACTGGATATCAAAACTGTTCGCCAGTGGTATATACGACACCTGAAAGCGAGGCACAAGAGGAGAACCTGAAGGCACGATTCAACCAACTCAGAGAAGAAGCAGATTGGAGAATCAGATTCAAGAAGGTTCAGGAGAAGGGGCTGGGACCAACAAATGGCTCCAGACAAGTGGCAGGGTATGACCTATACGCCAACCAAGATAAGAAGATCTAAGCAAGAGGTCCGGAAAAGATATCAAGTGGAATAGCATGAGGATTTCCTCTCGGTACCTATGCACAGATAGTACTACGCAGCGGACTGGCAGTCAATAAACGATTCTTTACCAATGCTTGAGTCATCGATGCCGACTAACCCACAGAAATCGAGATGGTACAGGCCAACTTGGGAGATATAGACTAAGAGATTTGGCAACGAGACCGGAGTACAACGTTGATCATTGAGAAGATCAACAAAGTAGAGGTCCATGAAGTACGCAAACTTCAGGACACTAAAAGAGGAATGAAGAGCTTTGGTAACATGGATAGTACAAAGAGCAAGAAACAGGAAGCAGCGCAGATTCAAGAAATATCAGCCCACGCTTGCGGCCAATATTACAAGAGAGGAGACCTTAGGGAGATACTCAAGTGGAACGAATGCACAAGAAGAAAAGATAGAACCGGCTCGGATCAACATCCGAAGTGAGCTGGCAATACGACAAAAACAAGAAACAAAAGAGAGGGAGTGGTACAACATAATAGCAGATAAATACCATCGATTTACGACCCTATTTCACAAAAACAAAGTGGAGCAACCGCCACCAAGGAGACCGCGAGTGGATCATGAGATCCACATCGAGAAGGATGAGAACACGAAAGCAAAGATGAAGATTCCTTACCAACTGCTTTACCCACTGGGGAAAAAAGAGTTGAATGAATTATGCGGGTATATTCAACAGAAGATGAAAGGTGGATGGACACGACACTTGTTTGCATCTGCAGGATCACCTATCCTATTCGTTAAACAGAAGGGTGCAAAGATGAAACTGTGCCTAGATCACTGAGCCCTCAACTCGGTAACAAAGAAGGATCGATACCCACTACCACTGATTGGGCAAGTACTGGATCACTTAAGATTGGCAAAATATTTGCCCAAACTGGACATCAAGGACGCCTACCACAATATATGAATAAAGGTAGCAGACGAATAAATGATGACCTTGACAACAAGATACGGAATGTCCTAGTATTTGGTCATGCCGTTTGGCCTGACCAACCCACCAGTATCATTCCGGCAATGGATCAACTAGGTACTCAAGAAATTCCGGGATACACGCTGCATGGTCTACCTATAAAATGTACTTATATATTCAGAAAACCAGGAACAACACAGAACCGACATGAGCAATATCATGAACGAAATTCAGAAATCGTGGATGGAGATCAAACCATCCTAATGCAAATGGCATAAAACCACGATGGGATACCTTGGATTCATTATCAACAGAATGGGAGTCCAAGTGGACCCAGTCAAAATAGTAGCAATATGGGACTGGGCAAAACCAAACCACAAAACAGAAATCCTATGCTTTATGGAATTTTGCAACTTTTACCAAAGGTTCATTGAGGGATTCAGCAGGATGGCAAAACCTCTATACAACCTCAACAAGAAGAATGTCAAATGGGAATGTGGAGAAAAAGAGCAGAAGGCCTACGACCATATCAGAACCAGACTCACAAAAGCATCAATGTTGGTGCACTTTGATCCACGAAGAGAAACCACCATTGTGACCCCTGCATCAAAATATGTCTGTTAGGGAATTTTATTTCAGGAATGCGAAGATGGACGCTGGCGCCCATTGTGCTATTGATCAAAGACAATGACACTGGCGGAATGCAACTACGATATTGCCCACAAGCAGCTATTGGCGATAGTTCAAGCACTAAAGGAATCGAGAAGATACATACAAAACAATGACCACCAGGTCAGAGTTCGAACAAATCAGAAGAATCAGGTTCCATTCATGACGACGAAGGAGCTCAACAACAGACAAATCTGAGGGATGGAGAGTCTGAGCAAATACAAGTTCAAGATCAAATACCGACCTGGAAAAGAGGGAGGAAAACAGGATCCCTTTATGAGAATCAAAAGCGACAAACCGCAAGATAAAGGGGGCGAAAAGATCAAGCAGGAAAATCGAATTCTGCTACCAGAAGAATACTTCGAAGCTATGGAGTCAACCGAGATCCGGGACGGGGACAACAAAGAACTACGAAAAGGGTTTAAAGAAGAAAAATAGTTCCCAGAAACAAGGGAGAGCCTAAAAAGAAGAGACAAAGAGGGAAATGGTGTGGACTTAGGCCTTTGCAAATGGAAGGCCGACTATCGCGGGTACGATGCAAAGGTATGGATACCGCAAGACGAGAAAATAAGGACAAACCTTATCTGGAAACACCACGACGATAAACCAGCAGGACTTGGAGGAATGGCTAAAACAACAGAGCTGCTCACGCGGAACTATTACTGGCCGGGACTGAGGGAGTCAGTCAAACGATACGTCAAAAACTGTGACATATGCCAGAGAACTAAGCTGGTGGGACATGAACCATATAAGCAGTTAAAACCCAATGAAGCACAAGAAAAGCGATGGGCATCCATATCTATGGATTTCACAAAGGACTTAGCTAAGGCTGACAGATATGACTGAATCATAGTTGTGATAGATCGCCTGACCAAAATGAGTCATTTTATGCCCACTCGAATGGATATGACCGCAGGGGACTTTTCAACAATGTTCATCAAAGAAATCTATTGACTACGCTGACTACCGAAAGACAATATCGCCGATCGAGGATCTGTATTCAAGTCCGAAATATGGAAGGAGATAACCGCAGAACTGGAAATCAAGAGGAAGCTATCTACCGCTTTCTACCAACAAACAGATGGACAAAGGTAATGAGCGAGCGGGATAATGGAACAATATCCAAGGTCCAATATCATCTATCACCCAGACAACTATGATGAGCTATTACCAATAGCATAGTTTGCATACAACAACGGAAAACAAGAAACAATTAAGACAACCGCCTTCTATGCAAACTAGGGTCTCGACCCAGAATATCAGGCCATAGGTCATACGATCAAAGGACTGATAACAGAAAAAGAAAATATGAGTCAATTGCACGACACTTTACAAGCAGCAATGACGACAGCACAACTACGACAAAAAGAAAACTGCAATCAACACCGAAAACCCGATCCACACCTGCAAGGAGGAGATAAGGTTTGGTTACTACCAAGGAATATACAGATGACGAGGCTGTCCAAGAAATTGGATTACAAGAAAACATTGCTATTCGAGATACAGGAAAAGATAGGGAAACGAGCCTATAAACTCGACCTTCTCCCGTCCATGAAGATACACAACACATTCCACATCTCACTTTTACAACTCTAGCAGAACAACGGACTTCCTTCACAAGTGATTACACCTCCTCCCACTATCGAACTTGGTGGAGAATCGGAATATGAACTCGACGTAATAATCGACTCATGCTTGCACTACGGTAACCGTAGGTACTGTGCTAAGTGGAACAGTTATTAGGTCGAACACGATCAAGAGTGCTACCCAGCTACTAACTTCGGAAACGCTCTAGATGTCCTAATCCTCTTCTACCAATACTACCAACAGAAGCCATCAACCAAGCATCGAGGGTGGCCCAGAGGGCTTCAGGCTAGTGGGTAGCCCAATAAGCCCTCCACCCGATACAGGCAAGTGGGCTTTAGCCGAAGAAGAAGGCAGAATCAAGAAGCAGGAAGAGGAGAAGACCATTGAGGCCGAATGGGCCAACATGGTCAACAACAACGAAAGAAACCATGCTGTGTATCACTGGACGGGATGCACAGATGATGGGCGCCCCGTACACCTAGACTGAAAACAACGGAGCAACTTTTTCACAAGCAATAGGTTGCTCAGAAAGTAGTCGCCATCGACCACCCCAATCCAGGCTGAATGGGCAACACAACTACAACCTCGGCCCACTGGCCTCGCACATCACAAGATTTCCTGGCAGAGCTGCATGCGCAGGTACTGCCCCTACCATCGAAGACAATAAGGGGAAGCCAAGCGGGCAACCGAATAGGTTTCTAGGATGGGACCCGAGGAGGGGGGGTATACAAAAATGTTTACATACAAGGAAGAACTACTCCAAATGAGCGAGCAGCTTTGGCCAGCAAGCGATCTGCTTGTGGAAGAAACAAAGCGGCACCAGGAACTGATCGCGTACCTGGAAATGCAGCATAGGAGATACCAGGAAATAATCGCTGGAGCAAGAAGAGTGATGGATATAGTACAGGCCGCCTCCAACGACAAGCTAGCACAAGGTGACGAGGTCCTGCGAAAGGAGAAGCTCAAGCAAAGAGTTATTATCCACCAAGTGTGTGGACTCAGCCGCGAAGTAACCTACCACTTTAAAGCCTTACGGAGGTTAGTGGAACTCCTCCAGAATGAAAGATTCTAACCTCAAAAGAAGCCTAGCTTAGAAAGGAAGGAGCTAATGTCACGAATGTGGCTTAGCATAGAAGAGGTTTTCACATGACTCCTAGTTGTGAGTCATAGGTATGTTATACTTGGCACATGACCTCATTAGAGGTCATGGGTTTCGCACATATGACCACTTTGGTTATATGATATGGTTATAATGATATGTTATGTTTCGCACATGATCTCATTTAAAGGTCATGGGTTTTGCACATGTGACCACTTTGGTCATATGACTAGTTTATGATGTTTTGGTATGACTTACGGTTGTGAGGTATATGTGGTGTGTCGCTGGAGGAGTGAGTCATGGAGGCATAAAGGGCAGCTATATAAGGAGGTCACTAGGGCCGACTAGATAGGCCATCCTCCATCTCCTCTACACACCGGGCGATTGAAATCAACCCTATGGGCTTGATCTTCACGAACCATCCATCCACCCCCCCTCTCCTCCTGCGATGGCTCCGGCCTAGGAGTGACGGCCATCTCCCTCCTTTCTCCCACTGCCATCGCCTGCTTTTTTGCGCGGCGTGGCTTTTCTCCCTCTGGGTTCCGGTACTGCCTTTCTGCTGCCTGTTCTCGCCCCCTTCCTCGCTTAGCGAGGCCCCTCCACAGGGTTGGCGACCGCTCGCTTCCCATGCTTCAGACGGCTGAGAACAAGGTTTGCGGTACGCGAGAACTCTCCAACAGGCCTCAGGGTCGATCTCGCCTCTCCACTCGGTCGGCTCAAGCGGTGGTATCCCATCCACTAAGTGACGCTATCTCTCGTAGAACAAGGGACTACATGAGAGACGCGGTAAAACGCTTGCCTTCTGATTTTGGGGACCGCCTAGTCAGACACGAACACGATTACCGAGAGTTGACACGGTCGCGTTCGGTTTC
>JACCEG010000006.1:419883-478258 GCA_014065205.1 Tuber brumale | reverse complement strand
ACCAGAGGGTCTTGGAGATACGGTCGGGCCGGGCGGGAGGAGGAATGGGGATTGTTTATGCCATAGCTAGTGCTGCATGCAAGTTCTTGTACCCTAAAAAAAAACAAAACAATAAAAAAAAAAAAAAAAAAGAAAAAAAAAAAAACAGAAAAAAGGCCGCCTAGATAGGCCACCCCCGACAAAAGACCCTCTGGTAGGTCGAAACCATGGTGGACACCCAACCGAACAGCATGGAGATCAGCCTTTTACTCCACCGGCCGGGCAGCCCGCAAGGACCCCCTCCCATCGTCCAAAGAATCGTGCAGGGTGGCACGCCTCCTTTACTTCAAGGCTATCAAGAAGGCCAAGAATGAATACTGGAAGAACTTCCTGCAAACGGCAAACCCCCAGACCCTCTGGACGGCGAGAAAGTTCGCCTTCGGTAAACCGCCCGCTAGATTCCCCCAAATTCCGGGGGCAGAAAGCCCCAATGATATCAATAAAGCCCTTCTCGAATACTTCTTCCCCGAGAAGGGGTCCTCTCAAGTCCCTCGAATATTGCGAGAGTTTAAAGACGTTCCTGCGCTGTCGGAGGAAGAAGTATCTGCGGCTCTGCGCAAGTCCTCATTGTCCTCTGCCCCCGGGCCGGACCAGATACTCTACTCAGTCTGGAAGAAGGTCCACCTGATTAACCCGAGCATCCTGACATCACTCTTGGGCCCCCTGGTTAGGTACGGCCACTACCCACCCTCACTGAAAAAGGCCAACAGCATAGTGCTGGACAAACCTGGTAAACCCTCCTATGACACCCCCGCATCTTTCCGCATAATTGTCCTCCTGGAAACTGTCTCGAATATCCTAGAGAGAGTGATGGCAAACCGGCTCTCGGCCCTAGCTCTCTTCCTGGGCCTCCTCTCCCCCAACCAAACTGGCTCCCCACCTGGTCTAAGCACCTTCGACGCAGCGGCTACCCTCTCCCACGAGGTCCAGCTATTTATGCGCCCCAAGCTTAAGGTCTCGACCCTCTTCCTAGACATTACAGAGGGCTTCGACAATGTCTCGGCCGCGACACTCTGCGAAAGACTCCCCACTAAGGCGGTCAACCCCAACATGGTCTCGTGGATAAGGTCCTTCCTCCATGGCCGCACCTGCAGACTGGTTTTCCAGGGAGCACCACAAATCTTCTCACCCGTCTCGGTCGGTACCCCCCAGGGCTCCCCGATCTCCCCCCTCCTTTTTGTTATTTACGTCTCCTGGCTCCACGTTCCCGTCCCTAGGGGCCTCATCCTATCCTACGTGGACGACTTCGCGGTTATGGTTGCCTCAGGCCCTTACTGGAGGAATATCCAGAGGCTGCAAGGAATCACCCGAACCCTCCAGCGGAAAGCCGGCAGGCTAGGTGTGTCCTTGTCGATCCCGAAGAAAGAGCTAATGCACTGGGAGACCCCCTCCCAGAAAATCCCCCCACCCCCGATACCGGTCCTGCTGGACCATTTAGTCTTCCGCCCCTCCAAGTTAGTACGATGGCTCCGCTATTGGTTCGAGCCCTCCTCCAGTGCAGGCAGAAGAGGCACCATGTCCCACTTCGTCAGAAGACTCGTTCTGGCCCAGGGCGCATTCGCCACCATCAAGAGATTATCTAGGCCCGGGAAGGGCCTCCCTCCCATCCTCTGCCACCGGCTGGCAGCATCGTTGATCTCCTCGATCCTCCTGTACGGCGCGGACCTCTTCTCCCCAAGTCTTACCCTCCTCGACCGCATGTCGGTCTTCTGGTAGAGTGTCCAGAGATGGGTCACGAACTGCTTCTCCTCTACTCCTGTCGGCACCCTTGCTTGCTTGTTGGCCTTGCCCCCCATGCCCCTCCTGATACGTCACCGCCAGAGGCTTGCGGCCATAAAGATGGTCTGCCTCCCCCCGGAGGCCAATCCGGCGACAGCCAGGCTCCACCCCACGTACCCGCCCTCATCCCCCTTCCGGGCCACCGACGACCACCGCCACCACACGCGAGAACTGACATCAGTCTATGCTCCTCTCTCATGCAGGACCCCCGTCCCCTCCCCACCTATAAGAAAGCACCTTCCAATTGATGCTATTGCTCATCGGACCCTCCCCTTCATTCCCGCACCCGGCCCGCTGCCGGTGGCTTCCCCCGACCTCCTCCCACCAAAATGTACACCAATAAGAGAAGGCACCCCCTCCTACAGGTCGGTCAAATTGAAAATAAAATCGGCGCTAGCCAAAGATTGGAATGACCAGTTCCCACCGCCCCCTACCTACCCCTACCCCATGTCCCTGATACCCCACCCCTTCATGGGGCTTGGCAGGTTCATGGTGGGAAGGATCCACCAAATGCGATCAGGCAAGAGCTACCTCGCCGCCCACCCATCATGGTTCACGGACGACCCCTCTCCCCTCTGCCCGTTTTGCGAGGAGGACGAAGAAGATTTCAACCATGCAATTCTGACCTGCGAGTCCCGCAGGGAACCTCCTGAGCGCCACCTCCAAGGCCTCACCTCGTTAGATAGGGACAGCCCCCTCTGGTCGAACCCTTCCGCTCTAAACTCCCTCGCCAAGTACATAAACGTCACGGCGACGGGTTTCCCACCGGGTATTCACCCCACGGTGAGGGACCAACAACACCTCCCTGATGCGGATGCGTCTACTCTTCCGATCCACGGTTTTGCTGCCCAGTGAGGAGGCCATCCTCCCCCTGTTATGTTTTTCTTGGTTCGCTAGGAAATTTTATTTATTTTTCGTCATGATCATGTGCTTTATTGTTTTATTTCCTTAGGGATTTGGTGTCGGCTATCGGACACGCTCTGGAGGTTTTTACAGTTTGGTGCGCCAGTTCTTTTTGTTACATGCGAGTTTTTGAGATTAAGGTTTTGTTTATGCCATAGCTAGCGCTGCATGCAAGTTCTTGTACCATAAATCAATGAATACATGAAGATAAAAAAGAAAAAGAAAAAAAGAAGAAAAAAAGGCCGACCAGATAGGCATCCACCACCCCTCTGCTGACCCAGGCCATGTCTTTTCAGTGCAGGACCTTGGGACATCCTCTCCATTCTTCGAGAAGGCTGCCGGTGAAGGCTTCTGTCTCCTAAACACACCCGGTACCCTCACTTACTTTCCCTTCGATTCAAACCTCCGCCCCTCGGTAATAGACTGAGCGTTCGCTAACGCCCCCCTCTCGCCTAACTTCTGATCTTGGGGCACACCTCTCCCTCCAACAGGTTCAGACCATGTTCCAATCCTCATCACACTCTCGGAGCCCTTGGCCCGCCCCCCTCCCCCCTCTCCATCGTGGACAAAAACCGACTGGCCCACCCTCGAGGAAGGACTAAAGAAGATGAAGTTCCACCCCCCTCCCCCACTCCCTACGCCAAGGATTCTGTCAATCTGTTTTGACACGGCCTTGGATAGGATAAGGTCCCAACCTAACGGTGACACCCCTGACAAAAGATCCTCGTACAGGTCAAAGCCCTGGTGGACCCGCAACCTAACGGCGCAGAGATCAGCCTTCCACTCCACCGTCCGAGCGGCCCGCAAGGACCCCCTCCCCTCGTCCAAGGACCTCTGCATGGAGGCACGCCTCCTGTACTTCAAGGCGATCAAGAAGGCCAAGAATGAATACCGGAAGAACTTCCAGCAAACAGCGAACCCCCAATCCCTCTGGACGGTGAAAAGGTTCGCATTCGGCAAACCGCCCGACAGATTCCCTCAAATTCCGGGGGCTGAAAGCCCCAATGACATCAACAAAGCCCTCCTTGAACACTTCTTCCCCAAGAAGGAGTCTTCTCCACCCCCTCGCATCCTGCGTGAGTTTAAAGACGTTTCAGAGCTGTCAGCAGAGGAAATATCCGCGGCTCTGCGGCAGTCCTCTTCACCCTCTGCACCCGGACTGGACCAAATACCCTACTCTGTCTGGAAGAAGGTCCCCTTGATTAACCCGAGCATCCTCACATCCCTCCTGAGCCCCCTGGTTAGATACGGGCACCACCCTCCCCCCCTGAAAAGGGCCAACGGCATAGTGCTGGACAAGCCTGGCAAGCCCTCCTACGACACCCTTACATCTTTCCGCATCATCGTCCTCCTGGGTGACTGTTTCCAAGATCCTGGAGAGTGTGATGGCAAACCAGCTTTCGGCCCTGGCTTGTTTCCTGGGCCTCCTCTCTACCAACCAGACCGGCTCCCTACCTGGTCTGAGTACCTCTGAAGCGGCGGCTACCCTCTCCCACGAGGTCCAGCTGTTTATGCGCCTCAAGCTCAAGGTCTAGACCCTTTTCCTGGACATTAAAGGAGGCTTCAATAATGTCTCGGCCCCGATACTTTGCAATAGACTCGCCACGAGGGCAGTCAATCCCTAAATGGCCCCGTGGATAAGGTCCTTCCTCGACGACCACACCTGTCGCCTGGTTTTTCCGGCCGCACCGCAAATCTTCTCTCCTGTCTAGGTTGGTACCCCTCAAGGCTCCCCGATCTCCGCGCTGCTCTTTGTCATTTACGTCTCTACCCTCCACTTCTCGGTCCCCACGGGCCTCATCCTATCCTACGCAAATGACTTCACCGTCACGGTGGCCTCGGGCTCTTACCGAAGGAATATCCAGAAATTGCAAGGCATCACCAAAATCCTGCAGCAGAAGGCTGACAGGCTGGGTTTGTTCTTTTCGATCCCGAAAACGGAACTCATGCACGGGGAGACCCCCTCTCAGAAAACCTCCCCTCCCCCAATCCCGGTCCTGCTGGACGACCTTGTCTTCCGCCCCTCCAAGCTAGTGTGGTGGCTCGGTTACCGGTTCGCGCCCTCCTCCACTTCAGGCACAAGAGGCACCATGTCCCACTTCGTTAGAAGACTCGGACTGGCCCAGGGCGCCTTGGCAACCATCAAAAGTCTTTCTAGACCCGGCAAGGGCCTTCCTCCATTCCTCTGCCACAGCCTGGCAGCATCTTTGATCTCCCAGATCCTCCTTTATGGCGCGGACCTTTTCTCCCCAAGTCTTACCCTCCTCGACCACATGTCTGTTTTCTGGAGGGCTGTCCAGAGATGGGTCACGAACTGCTTCTCCTCGACTCCTATAGGCACCCTTGCTTGCGAGTCAGCCCTGCCTCCAATGCCCCTCCTGATACGTCACTGCCAAAGACTTGGAGCCATAAGGTTGGTCTGCCTCCCGCCGGAGGCGAACCCAGCAACTGCCAGGCTCCACCCCACGTTCCCGACCCCATCCCCCTTCAGGGCCCTTGACGACCACCGTCACCACACGAGAGGCCTGACATCGGTCTATGCTCGCCTCTTATGGAGATCTGCTGTCACCTCACCACCTATATGAAAACACCTTCCAATTGATGCCATTGCTGATCGAACCCTCCACTTCATCTCCGCTTCTGGTCCCCTTCCGGTGGCCTCCCCCGACCTCCTCCCGCTAGCCTGTCTTCCAATTGGAGAAGGCACCACCTCCTACAAGTCGATCAAGTTGAGAAACAGATCTGCCCTTGTCAAAGACTGGAACAACCAGTTGCCACCTCCCCCGACCTACCCTTACCCGTGTCCCTAACGCCCCACTCCTTTATGGAGCTGAGTAGATTCATGGCGCGGAGGATCCACCAGATACGATCAGGCAAGAGTTACCTCGCTGCCCACCCATCGTGGTTCACTGAAGACCCCTCTCCCCTCTGCCCACTGTGCAAGGAGGACGAAGAAGACTTTGACCACGCCATCCTGTCCTGTGAGTCCCGCATGGAACCTCGCGAGCGCCACCTCCACGGGCTCACTTTGTTAGATAGGGATAGCCCCCTCTGGTCGAACGCCTCCGCTCTCAACTCCCACGCTAGGTACATAAACGTCACAGCGACATGATTCCCACCAGGCATGCCCCGAGCGGAACGGGACCCTCTACACCCCACAAACTCGGATGCGTCTGCTCTACCGATCCACGGTTTCACTCCCTGAAGGGAGACCGACCTCTGCCCGCTACGTCTTCCTAGTGTTGCTAGGAGAAGTGTTTTTCGTTATGATCATGCGTTTTATTGTTTTATTTCCTTAGGGATTTGGTGTCGGCTATAGGACACGCGCGCCAGGATTTTATAGTTTGGTGCGAGATTTCTTTTGTTAATTGCGGGTTTTTGAGATTAAGGTTTTGTTTATGCCATAGCTAGCACTGCATGCAAGTTCTTGTACCGTAAACCAATGAATACATGAAGATAAAAAAAAAAAAAAAATAAAAAAAAAAAAAAAAAAAAAAAAAAAAAAAAAAAAAAAAAAAAAAAAAAAAAAAAAAAAAAAGAAAAAAAAAAAAAAAAAGAAAGAAAGAAAAAGGCCGACTAGATAGGCCACGCTCCGCCTCCGCTATTTTCCTGCCCCTACACTTCTACCGTGTCCTCAACACCATCACCATCCGGTGTGCCCATACCTCCTTGCTACCCTTAGAAGACCCAAAGGCCGAGGCCGCCCGGTCATGACAGGCATGGACTCTACAGTTCTCCTTCCTCCTTCCCAACAGTCCTCAGTGTCGGGAGTCCGCAACCATGTCCCCCTTCTTCTCGAGCTCCTTGAGAGGTCCTCGACGGACGCGGAAATCTCCAACCAACTCTTCCCACCCATCAGTTCTGTGGAGCTTGATGACCTGTCCCCCGGGGAGGCCATCATCCTCCCCCTCCTCTGCATCACGCTTTTGGTGTCCAGGTCCATCTCCGCCCAGGTTGATGAACTGGCCCCAGAAGTGGCCCGCCTCTCGGGACAGGTTGATGAACTCTCCTCCCGTAGAGAGAAGCCCCAGAGCCCTCCTCCTCCCCCCAGCCAAAATGACGCGACAGCAGCGTCACTCTCCACCCTCCACCTGTCGGTGAGGGGTCTTGCGTCCCGTCTGACCACCCCCCTTCCCCAACCAGCACGCCACTAACATCCCGCACCCCAGCGCCCAACTCCTGCAGCGCCTGTCACCCACACAGCGCAGGCAGCTCCTTCCCAAAAGGGTAAGGAAGTCGCGGCATCCCTCCTCACCAATACTCTTACTGATGTGTGGAACACCCCCTGCGAAAGTGGGCATGACATGGACATACCATGCTACAGCACGAAAGACCAGAAATGGTACGGCGACCCCGCCGCGTATGCGGCAAAATTCCCTCGCTCCTGGGAGGCCCTGATATACTGTGAGAGGAAATACGCCCCCCTCGTGGAGTTCCACCCTGGCCCTCCTACGTCAGCTCAGTCCGGCCCCTCCTCCAACGCTCAGGCTGCCTCCACTGGTCAGAAGAGGAAAGGAAAGGCAAGCAGAGCGAAAAATACCCCCTCAGCTGCCCAGGTGGCATCTGGATCGGCACCCGCGGCCCCCTCAAATGGTCCCTGGAGCCTCCCTGCCGCTGAGAGAAGATTTTTCACTCCCAGGTCCTCCCCCTTCCCTCACTCGCAGTCTGAACGCCTTGCCGCCTCCATTCCAAACATTGCTGCCTCTGTCCTCCGCGAAGACGGCAGCACTCTTCTCCTATCCTTCTCTGCCCAAGTCAACGACAGAGGCGCAGTAACCCTTCTCGCTCTCACCCCAGTTGTCCCTTCAACCACGTACACGCCATACTATGAAGCCCTAACGGCCAAGTTGAACCAGTCTTTCCCGATAGGTAATGCCCTGTGGCTCCCTTTTCCCGCAGCCCCCAACGAAGTCCAACTCGCAATTCACTCCCTCCCTATCACATACCATCCGTGGGACGACGACGACCTCCTACAGTCCCTCAGCAACACCATCCTGAACTTCAAGAACGTCCAGATCCTCTCTGCTCATTATTTGAATACCGACCGCGACTCTAGGGTCCTCAAGATGGCAACCTCAGTGGTTGTGAC
Organism: Tuber brumale; assembly: GCA_014065205.1. Classification (NCBI taxonomy): domain Eukaryota; kingdom Fungi; phylum Ascomycota; class Pezizomycetes; order Pezizales; family Tuberaceae; genus Tuber; species Tuber brumale. The sequence continues at coordinate 470,448 of JACCEG010000006.1, read as the reverse complement.
TGTCGCACCTGAGAATAAGGCAACAATGATGGGCAACACTTACCTTTTCTCCTCTCGATGCAAGATCGAGAGAGCATACTCGGCTAAGAGCCTCACTCAATGCCGTAACTACTGGGAGTACAGTCACTACACAGCTAGATGCAAGATTGACCACCCTGTCTGCCTAATCTGCGCAGTATCCTACAGGAAACAGGCCCATAGGTGCCAGAACCCCACCTGCCCTATGGGCGGTAATCTGCGACTGGTTGTTGACTGCTGCCCCACCTCCCCCTCAATGTGCGCAATCTGCAAAGGCCAGCACCCAGCCTTTGCTAGGGAGTGCCCATCGAGACCTCCCCCCCCTCCTGCCCATGGGGAGTCCCCTCCACCGACGAATGAGGAAGCTATGGACACGACGAATGACTCCAGTGAGGGTCCTCCCACTGGCTCAGGATACCTGCCGCCCCCCTTTTCTCTTGAAACACCCCGACCTAGGAGTGGTGATGCCCCCCCAGCACGTCCCCACATTCACGCCCCAAAACCCCCAGGAGGAGGACTGCCGAACCCCGCATTGCAGGAATCTCCTACTCCTCTCCTTCAGCTTGAGATACCGGAAGGCGTCTAATGGTTGGTCACACCTCTCTTGTGAGTTCCGTGCCGGCGGCGGACTCCCGTAACCCGTTATCCGTTGTACAACACAACTGCCAGCGAAGCTGAGATGTGTTTCTTTCCCTTTTTAATTCCTTTTCTTTGTTGGATTACCCCCCTACCCTTGTTGCTCACCAAGACTCCCTACTACACGGGAACAGACCTCCGTCGTTCCCCGTGTTCAAACCCTTTCTGCCCCCTTGCCCCACTGGTAGCAAGCCTAGAGTGGCCTGCTACCTCCACCTCTCCACCACTCAACAATTTTCGGTCCTCCCGGTCTTTACAGACACTAGGGACTGGATGGCGGTTGACTTTCACTCTTCTGTCAGCTTCTTTGATTCCTTTGTTACCAAGTTCCGGGTTGTGAACCTCTATAGCCTGTGAGAGAGTTCACCCTTTCGCCGAACCATCCCTCCGGAGGCTACTTTCCCCCATACCTCTACACCGACGCTGGTAGTCGGAGACTTCCATATCCACTACCCCTCTGCAGACCCTGACCATCTTTTCTCGATTTCAGACATGGGCGCCTCCGCCCCAGACTTCGAGAAAGCTGCAGAGGAAGGTTTCTGCCTCTTGAACACCCCTGGTATTCTTACATACTTCACCTTTGACCTCTGACTACACCCCTCAGTCATAGACCTTGCATTTGCCAACTCCTCTCTGTCACCAAAGTTTCAGTCATGGGACACACCACTGTCCTTAATGGGGTCCAACCACATCCCCATCCTCCTATCACTTTCGCAGCCGTTGGCCCGCCGTCCCCCCCCCGACCCTGCATGGACGAAGACCGACTGGCTCTCCCTTGAGGATGCAATCAAAGCCATGAGATTCGACCCCCTCCCTCCCTCCCCACGCCCCACACCTTCTCAACCTGGTTCGACACTGCCCTTGGCAGACTTAAGACCGTCCTCAGACTACACACCCCGGACAAAAGACCCTCTCCCAGATCCAAGCCCTGGTGGACTCCCAATCTCACAGCACAAAGGGCTGCCTTGCACACAACGGTTTGGTCGTCGCGCTGGGATCCACTCTCCTGATCGAAGCAGCAGTGCAAGGAAGCCCGCCTCTTATAGTTCAAGGCCATAAACAAGGCCAACACCGATTATTGGAACAATATCCGCAAGACCGCCCCTCCCGTGACACTCTGGACTGCGAAGTGCTAAGCCTTCGGAACCCCTCCAGACACATTCCCACAAATACCCGGAACTAAAAGCCTTACAGACATAAACACAGCACATCTCTCCCACATCTTCGCTGTGAAACAGTCTTGGAACTCGCCATCGATTATGCGGGAGTTCAAGGATGATCCTACGCTGTCGGCGGACGAAGTTACAGTTGCCCTCCGGAATTCCACCTCCTCTTCCGCACCCGGCCCCGACCAGATTCCATACTCTGTCTGGAAGAGGGTCCACGCGTTGAACCCAAGCATCCTTCCCTCCATCCTTGGCCCTCTTGTCCTGTATGGACACCATACCCGCTCCCCGAAGAAAGCAAGCGGGATAGTCCTCGATAAGCCAGGGAAACCCTCCTACGACATACTCGCGTCATTTCGCATCATCGTCCTGCTTGAGACCGGTTCCCAGATCCTTGAAACTGTTATGGCCACCAGCCTCTCTTCCCTCGCCCAATTCCTCCACCTCCTGTCCCCCCACCAAACTGGATCCACTCCCTGTTTGAGTACCTTTAACGCAACCGCAACCCTCTCTCCCAAGGTTCACCTTTTTATGCGCCCCAAGCTTAAGGTCTCAACCCTCTTCCTCGACATCAAAGCAGGCTTCGACAATGTCTCGGCCCCCATACTCTGCAACAGGCTCGCCACTAAGGTGGTCAACCCGTACATGGTCTCGTGGATCAGGTCCTACCTCCTTGGCCGCTTCTGCTGCCTGGTTTTCCAGGGGGCCCCTCAAGGTTTTTCACCAGTCTCTGTTGGTACCCCCCCAGGGTCTCTGATCTCCTCCCTCCTGTTTGTGATCTACGTATCCTCTCTGCACTTCTCGGTCCCTCTGGGCGTCATCCTCTCCTAGGTGGACGACTTTGTTGTTACGGTCGCCTCTGGTTCTTACCGCCAAAATGTCCAGAGACCTCCAAGCATCACCAAGGCCCTCCCTGCGAAAGCCGTGAGGCTGGGGGTGACCTTCTCGATCCCGAAGACAGAACTCATGCACTGAGTTACCCCAGCACAGGAGGTCTATCCCCCCGCGATCCCGGTCTTGATAGACGGGCACCTCGTCAGTCCCTCCTAATTGATACGTTGGCTTGGATACTGGTTCGAGCCCTCATCTACCTCCTGCAACACAGGAACTACCTTCCACTTCACGAGAAGGCACGGCTGAGCGCAGGGGGCCTTTTGCGACAATCAAACGGCTCTCCAGGCCCGGCACGGGCCTCTCCCCCTCTCTCTGCCACCGACTGGCGTCCTCCCTAATCTCCCCAATCCTCCTATACGGGGCGGACTTTTTCTCACCCAGGCTCACCCTCCTAGACAGGATGTCCATCTTTTGGAGGGCTGTCCCGAGATGGGTTACGAACTGCTTTTCATCTACTCCGGTTTGCATCCTAGCATGTGAATCGGCCATTCCCCCCCTCCCGCTTCTGGTTCTCCACTGATAAAGGCTGGCGGCCGTCCGGCTTGTTTGCCTCCCCCCTGAAGCCAACCTGGCGACGGCTAGGTTGCACCCGTCCTTTCCCACCTGCTCCTCCTTTCGGGCCATGGAGGACCACCGCCGATACACTAGAGGTCTGACGTCCATCTATACCTCACTTCTCTGGAAGACCACTCTCCCCTGTCCTCCCATACAGAAACATTTACCTTTGGACGCAATTGCCCAAAGGACCATTCCGTTCATTAACCCCTCTCCCCCGCTTGTGGTGGCCTCCCGCAACTTCCTTCCTGCCGACCAGCTTCCGTTCATGGCAGGAGCCCCGTCTTACCAGTCGGTCAAGCTGCGAGAGCGAAACGCTCATTTTCTGGACTGGTCTACACAGTTTCCCCCCCGCCCTACTACTCTTACGCCGCATCCCTTGGACCGCAACCTTTTATGGGCTTGGGGAGATTCACAGCGGCCAGGTTCCATCCAATGCGCTTGGGCAAGAGCTACCACGCTGCCCACCCCTCCTGGTTCACAGACAGCCCCTCCCCCCTCTGTCCTTGCTGTGAGGAGGAAGAGGAGGACTTCGCTCATGCTATCCTGTACTGCGAGTCTAACAAGGAGCATCGTGAGCACCACCTCCGCGGGCTCACCGACGTCAGCAGAGACAGCCCTCTGTGGTCCGACCCGGACCTCCTCCACTCCCTGACGAGATACCTGAACCTAACCGCCACAGGTTTCCCTCCCCGCATGCCACCGGCGTGCTGGGACCCCCCACTTGTGCCCGCTTGCGTTGATGAATGTCTACCGATTTATGGATTTGCGCTCTGAACACGGTCGCCCGCCCCCCGCTTCACACCGACCGACAAGTGCTTTTGTTTCCCCTTTGGCCGCCGGCTGGATTAATATTTTTTGTTATGAGTTCTGTCCTTTGTTGCTTTAGTTCCTAGGGATTTCGTGTCAGCTATTGGACACCACTAGGAGGTTTTTACAACTTTGGTGCGGTTATTTCTTTTGTCATTGCGAGTTTTTGAGATTAATGTTTTTCTTTATGCCATAGCTAGCGCTCCATGCAAGTTCTTGTACCGTAAACAAAGAATATATGATGATAAAAAAAAAAGAAAAAAAAAGAAAAAAAAAAAGACTGCCTAGATAGGCCATCCTCCATCTCTTCAATTTTCCTGGCGCTTTAAATCACCCCCTAACGCTTGGAGTTCATGAACCATCCACCCCTCCTCTCCTTCCACGATGGCTTCAGCCGAGGAGTGACAGCTATTTCCATCCTTTCCTCACCGCCCTCTTTCGCATTTCTACACGTTTGGGCTTTCCTTCCTCTAGGTGCCGGTACGCCTTTCACCCCGCCCGGTCTCGCTCCTCCACTCGCCTACCGAGCCCCCTCCATACTGTTGGTCACCGATCGCTTCCCATGCTTGAGACGGCAGGGGATACGGTTCACAGTACGTGCTTACTCTTCAACAGGCCCATAGGTCGATCTCGCCCCTCCCCACGGTTGGTTTAAGTGGTGGTATCCCATCCACTAAGTGATGCTATCTCTCCGGGAACAAGGGACTACACAAGCGACATGGTAAGATGCTTGCCTTCCGCTACTGCCGACCGCCTAGTCAGAAACGAAAATGGTTACCGAGAGTTGACACGGTCGCATTGGCTTGCCGCCCTGTTCTGGTGGCTGGATCGGCTTGCACCCTACTGCTACACCCTTACTCGGCTTGCACCCTACTGCTCCACCCGCTTTTACCGTCCCCCACAGGCGGCCCGTTTTCTCAGTTGCGTCGCGTTCTGGGATAAATTCCACCGTTTCTGCTGCTAGCGCGTATACCTGGCATGGTTGTTCTGGGATTTATGGTGCTCCTTTTCTTTTGTTCTTTTCTGTGTTGTTGCGAGTGGTTACCTTCCTATGTTTTCCTACTTGTCCTTAGTTAGGCTTCTCCTATTCTCTGAGTTCGCTTGTGAGGTAGGGATGGCTTTTTCTTTGCGGCGAGATGTGCGGTTAGGCCCATATCAGAGGGTTCCGGTGATATGGTTGAGCCTGGCGGAAGGAGGAATTGGGATTGTTTATGCCATAGCTAGCACTGCATGCAAGTTCTTATACCCTAAATAACAACGAATACATGATGATGAAAAAAAAGAGCCAAAAAGAGCCGCCCAGATAGGCATCCTCCATCCCCTCTATTTTCCTGGCGCTTGAAATCAACCTGCAACGCTTGGGATCTCACAAACCACCCCCTCCCCTTCTCTCCTCCCGTGACGGCTTTGGCCTAGGAGTGATGGCCATCCACCTCCCTCCACTCTCCGCTTTAGCTTTTTTACGCGTTGAGGCTTTCATTCCTTTGGGTTCCGCTATGCCTTTTGTGCCGCCTGTCCCTGCCTCTGTCCCCACTCAGCGAGGCCCCTCCACGCGGTCGGCCACCATTTGCTTCCGATGCTTGAGACGGCTGGGAACACGGTTTGTAGTACGCGAGAACTCACAAGCAGGCCCTTGGGTCGATCTCGCTCCTTCCCACGGTTGGCTTAAACGGTGGTATCCCATCCACTAAGTTACGCTATCTCTCGTAGAACAAGGGACGACGTGAGAGACGCGGTAAGATCGCTTGCCTTCCACCTATGGGGACCGCCTAGAAAGACACGTACACGATTTGGGAGAGTTGACGCGGTCGCATGCGGTTTCCTTCCAGACCCGATGGTTGGATCGGCTTGCACCCTACTGCTACACCCTCACTTGGCTTGCACCCTACTGCTACACTGCCTTACCACGACCCCCCTTGGGCATCTCCACCGGGCTTCCTGGTCTGGATGGCACTAGTCCCTGTTCCCTGCCACGGGTTCTGTTTCCTCGGACTTGGCTTCTCCCTCCACGGTTTTCCTTCTACTTTGTCAGATTTATCCCTTGTCCGTTCACGTTTTATGTCACAGGGGGCACTGCTTCGGCCGGGTTATTACTGTTTGGGGCAGCTCGTGCTATGGGGTTGGACCACTATCGGGAAGCGGGGTTTCCTTTGTTCAGATGGCCTTCGGTGGCTTTCTTTTACAGTCTTTACTGTTTGTGTATACTACAAGTTGCGGGGAGTGGGTGTTTTTTCCGCTGCGCGGGGTGTGGGTGGGGGGTGTCATGTTCCAGGGGTTTCAGTCCTGTCTGCCAGTGTGCCTTTCTGTTCATGTCCGTTGACAGTTTTTCTTCGGGCTGTTGCGGGCTGGCGTAGGGGGGGAGGTTCATGTGTCTGCCATAGCTAGCTCTGCATGCGGATGGTGTACCTTAAACACAGAATAAAATTGCTGATAAAGAAAAAAGAAAAAAGAAAAAAAAAGCATGACTAGATAGGCGACACTCCGCTTCCGCTATTTTCCCCTCCCTATATTTCTACCTTCTCTTCAACAACATCAGCGTCCGGTATGCCTATACGTTCTTGCTACGCTAAAGACCCTCATGCCAAAGCCTTGCTGTCACAACTGGTATGGCTTCAGTTCCCCTTCCGTCCTCTGAACACTCCTCTGTATTGGGAGTCGGCCCTGATGTCTCCCTCCTTCTGGAACTCCTTGGAAGGTCCTCAACGGACGCAGGAATATCAACCCAACTCTTCCGGCACATCAGTTCTACGGAGCTTGTTAACCTCTCCCCTGGGCAGGCTGTCATCCTCCCCCTCCTCTGCACTGCACTTCTGGCGTCAAGGTCCATCTCCGCACGGATAGAAGAACTCGTCTGCGAAATCAAATTCCTTCGGGACCAGTCGATGCACTCTACTCCTGTAGGAAGTAACCCCAGCACCCTCCGGCTCCCCTTAACTAGAATGACACTACAGCAACGTCACTCTCCGCCCTCCCGCTGTCGGTTAGCGACCTCGCGTCCCGTCTGACTACCCCTTTCTCTCAACCAGCACGCTACCAACAACCCTCACCCCTAAAGTACCATGCCTGCAGCGCTTGGCACCAATACGGCATGGGTAGCTCCTTCCTTAAAGGGTAAAGATGGTGCAACTTCCCCCTGTACTTCAACCCTCACCGATGAGCGGATCCCCCTCTATGAGGGTAGTCGCGACATGGACATCTCCTGCTACTGCATGAAAGACCAGCAGTGGTATGGCGACCCGGCACCGTAGGCCACGAATTTCCCGCGCTCCTGGGAGGCCCAGACATAGAGGAAAGGGAAATACCCTCCGCACTTGAAGTTCCACCCTGTCCCACGTGCGATAGTTCAGTCCGCCACCCCCTTGCTATGCTTGGGCTGCTTCCACTGGACAGAAGAAGAAAGGAAAAGTGAATAGAGCGAAGAATGCTCCCTCGGCTGCCCAGGTTGCGTCTGGCTTGGCCCCTGTGGCTCTCTTAACAGAGCCGTGGAGCCTCCCAGCCACCTCAAGGCGCCTCTTTGCCCCTAGGTCTTCCCCCTTCCCGTACTCCTAGTCTGATAGCCTAGCTGCCTTATTCCCAGCCATAGCTGCCTCTGTCCTGCGAGAAGCAGGCTGCACTCTATCCCTATCATTCTCTGCCCGGGTTCATGACAGAGGAGTTGTCACGCTTCTTATCCTCTCCCCATCTTTCCCCTCCCCTCCATATGCCCCCTGCTGCAATGCGCTCATGGCAAGATTGAACCAGTCCTCCCTAACCGGTGACACTCGATTGCTCCCTTTCCACGCTGCTGCCACCGAGGTCCAGGTCGCAATACACTCCCTCCCGATCGCATACCTCCCGGAGGATGACGAAGACCTCCTGCAGTTCCTCAGCAACACCATCCTGAATGTCAAGAACGTCCAGGTCCTCTCCGCCCGCTACCTGAACTACGACCCCAACTCCAGAATCCGCAAAAAGGCGACCTCTGTGGTTGTGACTGTTGTGCCTGAAATTGAGGCCACAATGTTGGGCAATGCTTAACTTTTCTCCTCTCGATATAAGATTGTGACAGCATACTCGGCTAACAGCCTCACTGAATGCCCGAAATGCAGTGAGTACCGACACCATTTGGCTAGATGCAAGATTGACCTCCCAGTATGTCCAATCACCGCCCTCTCCCACAGAAAGCAGGCACACAGATGCCTGAACCCCACCTGGCCTAGCGGTGGAAACCTCAGAGCAGTGGTTGACTGCAGCCCAACCTCTCCCCCGCTGTGTGCAGTCTGCAAGGGCCAGCACCCGGCCTTCGCTAGAGAATGCCCATCCAGACCTCTGCCCCCTCCTGCATGCGCGGAGTGCTCTGTTCCGCCAAATGAGGAAGCTATAGACATGAAGAACGACCCCAGTGAAGGCCCTCCAACTAGTGCACCACCCCTCCTGCCCCTCTTCACTGTTAGGACACTCCGCCCTAAGCGTGGTGATGCCCACGCGACACGTCCCCCCATTCCTCCTCCAAACCGCCATGGAGGTGCCCTCCCGAATCCGGCGTGGCAGGAGTCTCCCCCTACTTTCCCCCTGCCTGAGACGCCCGAAGGAGTATAATGGCTGGTCACACCTCTCCTGTGAGTTGCGCGCTGGCGGCGGACTCCTGTAATCCGATATCTGTTCTACAATACCACTACTTTGGAAGCTGGGATGTGTTTCTTTCCCTCCTTAATTCCTTTTTTCTTTTGGACTTCCATCCTACCCGCATTGCCATTCAAGACCCCCCCATGTACAGAAATAGAGCTCCGTCATTTGCTGGATTCAAACCCTTCTTACCCCCCTTCCCCAGCGGCACCAAGCCCCGAGTGCCCTGCTACCTCCACCTTTCTACCACTCAGCTGTTTTCAGTCCTCCCGGTCTTTTCGGAGGCAAAGGACTGAATGGCAGTTGACCTCTACTCATCTGTTGTCTTCTTTAAATCCTTGGTTACCAAGTTCCGGGTTGTAAACCTTCACAGCACATGGGATGGCTCCCCCTTTCACCGAACCATCACTGCTGAGATTGCATTTCCTCACACCGCTACAGCGACACTGGTCGTCCGCGATTTTAATATCCACCACCCCTAGGTGGACCCGAGTCGCCCTTTCTCGATTTTGGACCTGGTTGCTTCCACCCACTTCTTCGTGAAGGCCGCAGAAGAGGGTTTCTGGCTGTTGAATAGCCCTGGTCCCCACACCTACTTCCCCTGTGACCCCGAGCTTTGCCCCTCGGTAATAGGCTGAGCCTTTGCCAACGCCTCCCTGTCCCCCAACTTCTAGTCATGGGACACACCTCTACCTCCATCAGGATCTGACCATGTCCCGATCCTTATAATACTGTCGTAGCCACTGGCTCGTCCGCCCCCTCCTGTCCCCGTGTAGACAAAAACAGACTGGCTTCCTCTGTAGGAAGAGATCAAAGCCATGAGATTCGATCCCCGTCCCCCCTCACAACACCCCACACATTCTCCTCCTGGTTTGACACAGCCCTTGGCAGACTAAGAGCTGTCCTCAAGCTCCACACCCTGGACAAGAGGCCCTCTCACAGGTCCAAGCCCTGGTGGACCCCTAACCTCACAGCACAGAGATCCGCCTTTCATTCAACAGTTCGGTCAGCCCAGGGGAAGCCCCTCCCCTTGTCACAGCAGCAGCACAGAGATGCTCGCCTTCTGTATTTTTAGGCCATGAAGAAAGCGAAAACCGAGTACTGGAATAATTTCCTGAAAACCACCACTCCACAAACGCTCTGGACCGCGAAGCCCTACGCCTTCAGCAGACTCCCAGACAGGTTCCTACAGATACGCAGGGCTGACAACCCCATGGACATAAATAAAGCTGTTCTGACACACCTCTTCCCGGAAAAACAGTCCTTGGACCCACCAGACATCCTAAGGGAATTCAGGGATATTCCGCCACTGTCGGTGGAAGAGATAACAGTTGTCCTCCGGAATTCCTCCTTATCATCTGCCCCCAGTCTGGACCAGATTCCGTACTCTGTCTGGAAAAACTTACACTCTCTGAACCCCGATATCGTGGCGTCCATCCTCGGCCCCCTTCTTCAGCATGGGCACCACCCTCCCTCCTTGACAAGAGCCAATGGCATTGTGTTGGATGAGCCGGGGAAGTCCTCCTATGACACGCCAGCCTCATTCCGCATCATTGTCCTCCTAGAGACTGTTTCCAAGATTCTTGAGAGGATCATGGCAACCCGTCTCTCCACTCTCGCACCCTTCTCGGACCTCCTGTCCCTCCACCAAACTGGATCCCTCCCAGGTTTGAGCACCTTTGACACAGCGGCAACCCTCTCCCACGAGCTTCTGCTTTTTGTGCGCCTCAAGCTCAAGGTCTCCACAATCTTCCTCCACATCAAGTGTGGCTTCGACAATGTCTTGGCCCCCTTGCTTTGCAACAGGCTTGCCACCAGGGCGGTCAACCCTTACATGGTCTCGTGGGTCAGGTCTTTCCTCCATGGTCACTCTTGCCGCCAGGCTTTCCATGGGGCCCCTGAGGTATGGTCCCCGGGTTCAGTTGGCACTCCCCAGGGCTCTCCGATCTCCCCCCTCCTGTTCGTCATCCACCTTTCCTTCCTCTACTTTACGGTCCCCAGGGGCCTCATCCACTCCTATATGGACGACTTCGCGGTTACTGTTGCCTGCAGCTCTTATGCCTGGAATGTCCAGAGATTGCAGGGCATCACCAGCATCTTCCAGTCTAAGGCTAGAAGGCTGGGGGTGGCCTTCTCGATTCCCAGGACAGACCTTATGCACTGGATGACCCCAGCACAGAAAGTCCTTTCCCCCTCAATCCAGGTCATGTTAGACGGGCACCTCTTTCATCCCTCCAAATTGATACGGCAGCTTGGATACTGGTTCGAGCCCTCATCCACCTCCTGCACTAATGGCACCACCTTGCACTACACGCGAAGACTCGGCCTGGCCCAAGGGGCCTTTGCAACATTCAAGACACTCACTAGGCCCTGTAAGGGTCTCCGTCGCTTTCTCTACCATCGCCGGGCATCCTCCCTGATCGCCACGATTCTCCTCTATGGAGCGGACCTCTGCTCCCTGCGCCTCACTCTTCTTGACAGGATGTCCGTCTTTGGGAGATCGGTCCAGAGGTGGTAACGAACGGCATTTCTTGGACCCCAGTCGGCATCGGCAGCTTGTGAATCGGCTCTCCCCCCCTCCCTGTTCTAGTCCTCCACTGGCAGAGACTGGCCACTATATATCTTGTCTGCCTTCACCCTGAAATCAATGTGGCGACCGCCCGGCTCCACCCGTCGTTTCCCACCTCCTTCCCCTTTCAGGCAATGGAGGACTACCGTCATTTCACCTGGAGTCTGTCATCCATCTATGCCCCGCTCCTTTGGAAAACTACACCTCGGTGTGACCCTATAAGAAGGTATCGCGGGCAGGACGCGATTGCACACCCAACGCTTCCGTTCATTAATGTCTCCGGCCCAATTCTAGTGGCCTCACCCAACCTGCTTCCTCCTGCCCAGCTCCCCTTGAGAGAAGGGATCCTGTCCTACCAGTCGATCCAGGTACGACAGAGAAATGCACTCCCCAGGGACTGGGCCACCCAGTTCCCCCCTCCCACTACTGCCCTTACGCTGCGTCTCTCTCACCCTACTCTTTCACGGGTTTGGTGAGGTTCATAGTGGGGAGGATCCAACAGATATGCTCAGGCAAGAGCTACCTCATGGTCCACCCTTCCTGGTACACTGATGACCACTCCTCCCTCTGCCCTTAATGTGAGGTGGACGAGGAGGATTTCCCACGTGCTATTCTATATTGCGAGTATCGCAACGGACCTTGTGAGCGCCACCTCCAGGGCCTCACCGATGTCGGCAGAGACAGCCCACTCTGGTCCAACACGGACACCTTCAACTCTCTGGCAAGGTACCTCAACGTTACCGCCACTGGCTGTCTCCAAGGCATGCCGCCTGCATGCTGGCACCCCCCACTCGAACCAGCTCACAGCGGTGCGGAGCTCCCGATCCAGGGTTTCAGGCCGTGAGGCCTGAATCCTACCCCCTGCTTTGATCCGCCCGACGAGTGCAGCTATTTCTCTTTTTGCCCTTGGATTTCTTTATTTTTTGTTATGATTTAGTTTTTTTCTTCTTCAGTTCCTTGGGATTTTGCATTGACTATTGGATGCTACTTGGAGGATTTCATATTTTGCTGCGAGCTTTTCCTTTGTGCTTGCGTTTTTGAGATTGAGGTTTTGTTTATGCCATAGCTAGCGCTGCATGCAAGTTGTTGTACCGTAAACAATAAATCCATGATGATAAAAAAAGAAAAAAACTGGAAAAAAAAAAGGCTGACTAGATAGGCCATCCTCCGTCTCCTCTATTTTCCTCTGGCTTGAAATTAACCCACAATGCTTGGGTTCTCACAAACCTTCCGCCCCCCCCTCTCCTCCTATGATGGCTTTGGCCTGGGAGTGATGGCCATCCACCTCCTCCCACTGTCCTCTTCCGCTCCCTTTTTTTACGCATCGAGACTATCCTCACTCTGGGTTCCAGTATGCCTTACACACTGTCCATCCCCGCCCCCTTTTCTCTCGTAGCGAGGGCCCGCTCCACGGTCGCTGACCAGTTGCTTCCCATACTTCAGACAGCTGGGAACAAAGTTTGCCGTACGCGAGAACTTTCCAACAGGCTCTAGTGTCAATCTCACTCCTCCCCACGGTCGGTTTAAGCGGTGGTATCCCATCCACTAAGTGATGCTATCTCTCTGAGAACAAGGGCCTACATGAGGCACGCTGTAAAATGCTTGCCTTCCACTTCTAGGGACCGCCCATAATGACACGAACATGATTTCCGAGAGTTGACACGGTCGCGTTCAGTTTCCTTCCTTCCCTGACCCTTGCATCGGCTTGTACCCTACTGCCGCATACTCGCTTGGCTTGCACCCTACTACTACACCACCTTACCTCTACGCACTTAGGACGTCTCCACCGCACGTTCCGCTCCAGATGGTACCAGTCCCTGTGCCCTGCCATGGGTTCTATTTTCCACGGCCTTGGCTTTTCTCTTTTAGGTTCCCCTTCCACTTTGCCGGGTATATCCCTTAGTGTTAGGCGTTGTATGTCGTACGTGGCACTCTTTCGGCCGGACTTAAGGCCGATTTGCGCGGCTCTTGCTATGGGGTTAAACCAGTGTTTGGAATGGGATTTCATTTGTTCTGACAGGCTTGCGTGGCTTTCTTTTACAGTCTTAGCCATTTGTGTATACTACAAGTTACGAGGTGGGGGAGCTTTTTCCACCTCGCAGGGCTTGAGTGCGTAGTGTCATGTTCAGCGGATTTCAATCTAATCTACCAGTGTGCTTTTCTATTCGGGTTCGTTGCCTGTTTTTCCTATGGCTGTTTTGGGCTGGCTAAGGGGGGGAGGTTTATGTGGCTGTCATAGCAAGTGCTGCATGCGGACGATGTACCTTAAACACAGAATAAAATTGATAATAATAACAAAAAATGAAAAAGAAAAAGGGGCCCCCTAGATAGGCCTGGGGACCACTACGCAAGACACAAACAGGATTTCCGACAGTTGACACGGTCTCGTTTGGTTTCCTTTTTTACCTGACGCTTCGATCGGCTTACATCCCACTGCTACACCTTCACTAGGCTTGCACCCTACTGCTACACCAGCTTACCTTGACGCCCTTCGGGCATCTCCACTGGAGTTCTCGGTCCGGATTGCACTAGTCCCTATGCCCTGCCACGTGTTCTGTTTTCCTAGGCTTGGCTTTTTCTCTCTTCGATCACCCTCCCCATTTGTTGGGCATATCCCTGAGCCATAGACATTTATTGTCACAGGTGGCACTGTTTGGCTGGGTTAAGGCTGTTTAGGGCGGCTCTTACTACAGGGTTAGGCCACTGTCCAGGAGCGGCGCTCGTTTTGTTTTGATGGGCTCGACAGGCTCCTTTTTTACAGTTGTTACTGTTTGTGTATACTACAAGTTACTGGGCGCGGGAGTTTCTTCTCCTGCACAAGGTTCTGGCAGGGCATGTCATGTTCCACGGGTTTGGGCCCTATCTGCCAGTGTGCTTTCCTGGTTGGCTTCATTGACGGTTTGTCTTCCAGCTGTTTTGCCCTCGTGTATGGGGGGAGGTTTATGTGTCAGTCATGGCTTGCGCTTCATGCGGACGTTGTACCTTAAACACAGTACAAAATTGATGGTAAAAGAAAATTAAATAAATAAAAAAATAAAAACGCCCCCTGGAGAGGCTCCTCACGCTTTGTTCGAAGTATTTTCTTACTTATTACTTTATCCTTTTGTGAATATACAACCGTTACGCTCTTTACGAACATCTACATACAACACACGGACTCTACCACCAGGGTCGGGTTGTAGAAAGAGTACGAGAGCTGATAAGGATCAGAGTCATGACAGGGTCTTCCACTTTATCGTAGGCATAGGCCTAAGAGCTATCATCACTCGAGAACAAGACAAGTATCGTCTACCCCTTGCTGTGAACTAATACCAGTTAGGGATCATAACACCTGATCAGAATAACAAAAAGCCTTAGCCCAACTTGCGAGATCCCCTGGACGGAGATGGGGCATGAGCTGCGTAGCAGAGTTAGAAGGTTTAGCGAGTGCGATTCAAAGTCCTATCAGCCAGCGCTAAATCAAGGCGTCCTGCAAGATGTAATGTATTTGGCATCCATTGGTCTGCTAGTAGAGGTATGTCCTTTTTGCATGTATCCATTATATAGTGTATCTGCCCTCTGAGAAGCTGATGATCTTTATCTCCTGCATTTTGCAATTTTTATGATGACAATGGTTTAGTTGGTAGGATATCTACCACAGCGGGGAATTCCTGGCCAGGCCATGGATTGTTTTCAGTCCATTCCACTGTACACAGGTTTTCAACCATTTAAATGAGTCTACAACGATGTCTGTTTATGGCCGGAAAAAAGCATTAGGACTATGATGTGATTCATACTAGCTGTGTTAGGCATAATGCTCACTAATAGAGTCTGGTCAATAGGATCTCTGGAGGCACAGGTTTGAACATGTGTCAGATCCATCATCGAATTTCTCCTAGTCCTCAGATAGCGCAGCTGCTCTGCTTACACACTTGGTCTGCTAGATAGCAGACTTGCAACATTCTATAGGACCAAATCTGTGTTTCTTGCGCAAAGAGACACAAATGCAAGGACTAGGAACTACATAAAGAGATGGGCCGCCACGGTGGTGAAAGGTAGTGAAGAACGCTGGTCCACATGGCGGATAAAGATGGCCAAGGAAAACTTAGAGCGTTTGATCTACCACTTTCAATTCCCAAAAATGCATGTACTGAGTCATGCCTCGCCTGGTATCCGCCAAATGAGCTCACCCAATACTTTCTCTGCAGATATGTCAGAACATTTCCATATAGAAAACATCAAAGATGGATACCGCGTTTCTGATCGAATACAGTATTAGCAGCAAATGCTCTAGTATAATCACAGATACAGCTGGATTATGTACATGATCTAGATGTTAGTGCACCTTACTTCAAGCGGAATGTATGATCATAATACCACCAGGGTCCGCGGTATGCAGAGTGGCACTGCGAGATTGCATTCCACCAGGTTTGCAAGAAACCAGGTGAGAAGTCAGGAGCTGTACCTGAATGCCTTGAGAACCATCAGCAGACTTGGCTGGAACCTAGCACCTACAATTAGCCTACACTTTCAAGTCCCTGAGCGGAAGCAGCAAGTAGATCAGGTAGTTCAGCGGGCAAGATTAGCAGAGAGTGTAAGAGATATCAAGAAGCGCTTGCTAAGTGAGGCTACAATCTAGTTTTCAATGCCAGACATAGCGGTACTTTTCCCCGATTATGCCGAAAAGCTCTAGGGGCACTGTATGGCCGAGAGGGCACTCGGCCAGAGAGAAACCTGCGTGGGATCTACAATGATGAAAATTTACAATGGAGTAGTGAACTACTTCCACCCATTTCAATACCCATTGGAAAGCGCAAAGAGGCTGTGGCAATGTACTCAAGGGACGGGAACGATTCAGCTACTAAGTCATGATATTTCGCTTCATGAAAGTGAAGACAGGGACAAGGATTCATTCCAAGGGAGTAAGGTACGCAAACCATTGCTATACTTTTCATTTAGTCATTCAAAGGCGGCAATTCTGCAGACCCCACATCGAAACAAATTCTGTAGTCGAGGAATGACTGGAGTTAGTTATGCTGGTGGGAAAGAACTATGCGATGGAATCGAGCCAGCCCAATCGCTTCTGTAGTTGCAGGGAGCTTGCGCTCCCGGAACAGAATCGATGTGTTGTAGAAGTGGAAACAATTTAAGGGCCGGTCCATCTTGTAAAGAGGGAAAGGATCCAGGGTAAAAATAGTGCGATCATAAATAGCCACACAGACGTAAGACCTACTATTATGTGTATTAGTAGTATCAGGAGTGAATATGAAATTAAAAGCTTATACAGGTAGAAGGTCAAAACTAAGTGAAGTGAAACTTTAGGAGATGGAGGTAAGAAAGCTAGGCAAATCTGGATAGCAATTGAGATCCGGATGGCAGTCAAGACTGCAGTAGACCTTCTTGTACCCAGTTGAGCAACATGGGTAGACCATAGTTATGCGAGAGTCCCATGAGCAAAGGGTGAGTGGCATCAGGAATATGGGCTTGAAGTCTGGGGCAACCAGAGGACTCCTGAGAGCACAAAATGTCTGGGTCGGAGGATTGGGGTACAAGGTAGAATGTGACAGGAGGCTCATGATTCATACGGGGAACGTGCGAAAATAGCAAGATATACAGTGATGTGGACCTTGGTGGATAGAAGGCCACAAAAAGGTGGACCCGGGAGGAGTCAGGGTCACAAAAGGACAGACGAAGGGCTTAAAGAGCTACAAATACGTGGACTAGGGGGTTTGGAGAAGACAAGGTGGTGGACCAGGGGAAGTCTGGATCATAGGAGGATGGACCAAAGGATTAATGGGCCATGAACAGGCAGACCCAGGGGTTCAGAAAAGACAAGGTAGTGGACCATGGAGGATACAGGCCAACCGAAGCACACAACAGAAATGTGAAGGTCTACCTAAGCGTGGACAAGAAAAGTAAAAGTCTGCACAAGCAGGGACCGGGAGGGTCAAGGTCCGTACCAGTGCAGCCATAGAGAACCTGGGTCTGTGGATAGAAGAATCTCAGGAAAATGAAGGCCTTCGTGTCTAGAGCAGAGAGAAACAGGAGTCAACAGAAAGGAAATATGGTCAGCTAGAAAGCTACAAGGGAGACCAGGAGCACGGAATGATGAGCCCGTAACACCAGAGGTATAAGCACGAACCTGTATCGTGAAATAGGGAATCAGAACTGGTATATAATTTGCTGATGACAATAAATCTTTACCTTCATGCTACGCTTCCGCTATTTTCCCCCCCCTACATTTCCTCCTCGTCTTCAACACCATCAGCGTCCGGTGTACTCATACATCCTGGCTATCATAAAGAGCCCTACGCCGAGGCCTCCCTGTCATGACAGGAATGGCTTCAGTTCTCCTTCCCCTCTCCGAACACTCCTCTGTGTTGGAAGTCCGACCTTACATGCTCCTCCTCTTGGAGCTCCTGGAAAGGTCGTCAATAAACACAGGAATATCCACCCAACCTTTTCCCCCCATCGGTTCTATGGAGCTTGACAACCTCTCCTGTAGGAAGGCTGTCATCCTCTCCCTCTTCGGCACCTGCCTTCTGTCATCAAGGTCCATCTCCAGTCAGATTGACAAACTGGCGCGCGAAGTTGCTTACCTTGCGGGACAATTCAACGAACTCTCCTCCCATTGGGACAAACTCCAATGCCCTCCTGCTCCCCCCACCCAGAGCGACACCACAGCAGCGACGCTCTCTGCTCTCCAGCTGTCGGTTGGAGACCTAGCATCCCGGCTGACCACCCCTCTTCTCCAACTAGTACAGCACCAACAGCCCCCTCTCCAACACCCCATGCCTGCGCCATTTGGCATCAACACGGCTCAGGCACCTCATTCTCGAAAGGGTAAAGAGAGGGCCACTTCCCCCCCCACCGCCACCTGTGCCAATGAGCTGACCCGCCTCTATGAGGGTGGTGGTGACCCAGACATCACCTGCTACCGCACAAAAGACCAGAAATGGTACGTTGACTAAGCCGCATATGCAGCAACGTTGCCACGCTCCTAGGAGGTACAGACAAACAGGGAAGTGATATACCCCTCCCTCTAGGAGTTCCACCGTATCCCACACATGTCGGCTCAGTCCTGCGCCTCGTCATATGCTCTGGCCACTTCCACTAGACAGAAGAAGAAAGAGGAAGCGAACAAAGCAAAGAATGCTCCCTTGGCTGCCCCGGTAGCGTCTGGTTTGGCTGCTTCGGCCCCCTCAAAAAGGACCAAGGAGCCTCCCAGCCACCGCAAGATGATTCTCAGCTCTAAGGTCCTCCCCCTTCCGGCACTTCCAGTCTCATGGCGTCGCTGCCTCCTTCCCAGACATTGCCGCCTCCCTCCTTCAGGAGGCAGGATGCATCCTACCTCAGTCCTTCTCTGCCCCAGTCAATGATAGTAGAGCAGTCACACTTGTTGCCATCTCTCCATTTGTCCCGTCTACCGCATACTCGCCCTGCTACGACGCGCTCACGGCCAAATTGAACCAGTCATTTCTGACCAGAAATGCTCCGTGGCTCTCTTTCCGCCCTGCCCCCAAAGAGGTCCAGCTCGTATTACTCTCCCTCCCCATCGCATACATCCCGCAAGATGACGATGACCTCCTACAGTCCCTCAGCAACATCATCTTGAATGTCAAAAATGTCCAGGTTATCTCCGCCCGCTACCTGAATCCCAATCATGACTCCAGAATCCTCCAGAAGGCGAACTCCGGAGTAGTAACAGTTGCGCCGAAAAATGAGGCTACAATATTTAGCAACGCTTACCTTTTCTCCTCTTGATGCAAGATCGAGTGAGGATACTCAGGTAACAGCCTCACTCACTGCTGTATCTGCTGGGAATATGGACACCATTCAGCTAGATGCTAAATTGACCACTCAGTTTGCCCAATCTGCGTCCTCTCTCACGGACAGCAGGCACACAGATACCAGAACCCCACCTGCCCTAGGTGCAGAAACCTAAGAGCAGTGGTCGACTGTTGCCCAACCTCCCCACCGATGTGTGCAGTCAGCAAGGGCCAGCACCTGGCTTTCGCTAGAGAATACCCATCGAGACCTCCCCCCCCTCCTTCCCGTAGGGAGTCCTCTGTTCCGCCAAATGAGGAAGCTATGGACACAACGAACGACCCCTGTGAGGGCCCTTCAACTGGCGCATGACCCCTCCAGTCTCCCTTCGATCCTGAACCACCCCGCCCTAGGTGTGGTGATGCCCCCCAATACGTCCTCCCGTTCCTGCCCCAAAACCAACAGGAGGTGCCCAGCCAAATCCCGCATGGCAGAAATCTCGCACTCCTTTGCCCCAATCTAAGATGCCAGAAGGCGTGTAATGGTTGGTCACACCTCGCCAGTGAGTTCCGCGCTGGCGGTGGACCCCCATAACCCAATATTCGTTCTACAACACAACTGCTTGGGAAGCTGCGATGCATTTCTTTCCCTTTTTAATTTCTTTTCTCTTCTGGATTTCCCCCCTACTCTTGTTGCCCTTCAAGACCCCCACCTGCACAGAAATAGACCCCGCAGTTCACTGGATTCAAACCCTTTTTGCCCCCCTGCCCCAATGGCTGTAAGCCCAAAGTGGCCAGCTACCTTCACCTGTCCACCACTTTGCAGTTTTCAGTCCTCCCGGTCTTTTCGGAGGCCAGGGACTAGATGTCGGTTGACATCTACTCTTCTGTCGGTTTCTTTGACTTCTTTGTTACCAAGTTCCGGGTTGCGAACCTCTATAGCGCATGGGATGGCTCCCCTTTTCGTCCCACTATTCCTCCGGAGATTGCATTCCCTCTCACCGCCACGCTGACGCTGGTCTTCGAGATTTTAACATCCACCACCCCGCGGCGGACCCTGGTCTCCTGTTTTCGATATGGGACCCTTGGTGCCTCCACCCCTTTCTTTGAGAGGGCCGCAGAAGAGGGTCCCTGCCTTTTGAACGCCCCTGGTACCCTTACCTACTTCTTCTTCAATCTCGAGTTACGCCCCTTAGTAATAGACCTGGCCTTTGCCAATGCCTCCCTGTCCCCCAACTTCCGATCATGGAACACACCCCTCAACCCATCAGGATCCAACTACATCCCGATCCTTATAACCCTGCCAGAGCCTTTGGCTTGCCCGCCCCCTCCTGCCCCACCTTGGATAAGGACAGACAGGCTTTCTCTTGCGGAAGAAATCAAAGCCAGGAGGTTCGACCCTCCTCCCCCAGTTCAGACATCTCATACATTCTCCCCCTGGTTCCACATAGTCCTTGGCAGACTGAGAGCCGTTCTCAAGCTCCACACCACATGTTGGACAAAAGGCCCTCTAACGGGTCCAAACCCTGGGAGACCCCCAATCTTACGGCACCGAGATCTGCCTTTCGTTCAACTGTCCGGTCAGCATGACGGGACCCCCTTCCTTCTTCGAAGCAGCAGTGCAAAGATGCGCGGCTTCTATACTTCAACGCTATAAACAAGGCCAAGACCGATTATTGGAATAACTTCTTGAAGACAGCCACCCCACACACTGTTTGCACCGCGAAGCGCTAAGCCTGCGGCAGACCACCAGACAGGTTCCCACAGATACCAGGAGCTGACAACCCCACGGACATGAACAAAGCCCTTCTTTCACATTTCTTCCCTGAAAAGCAGTCCTCAAACCCACCAGCCATTCTATGGAAGTTGAGGGATGTCCCACCAGTGTCAGCGGAGGAAATAACAGTTGCCCTCCGAAACTCCTCCTCATCCTCTGCCCCTGGACCAGACCTGATTCCGTACTCTGTTTGGAAAAGAGTCCACTCTTTGAACCCCAATATGCTGACCTCAATCCTTGGCCCCCTTGTTCGGTACAGACACTATCCCCCCTCACTGAAGAAAGCCAGGGCCATTGTGTTGGATACGGCGGGGAAGCCCTCCTATGACACACGTACCTCGTTCCATATCATCGTCTTCCTAGAAACTGTCTCTAAGATTCCTGAGAGGGTCATGGAGAGCCGTCTTTCTGTGTTCGCCCACTTCCTAGGCCTGTTGTCCCCCTACCAAACTGGATGCCTCTCAGGTCTGAGTACCTTCGACATAGCGGCGACCCTCTCCCACGATGTCCAGCTTTTTATGCACCTCAAGCTCAAGGTCTCAGCCCTTTTCCTCAACATCAAGAGTGGTTCTGACAATGTCTTGACCCCCTTACTTTCCAACAGGCTTGCCACTAGGGCAGTCAACCCATACATAGTCTTGCGGATAAGGTCCTTCCTCCACGATTGCTCCTGCCACCTGGTCTTCCGCGGGGCCCCCCAGGTCTTCTCCCCGTCTCAGTGTGCGCTCTACATGGCTCTCTGATCTCACTCCTCCTGCTGGTCATCTACACATCTTCCCTTCACATGCCCGTCCTTTCGGGGCCTCATCCTCTCCGATGTGGACTGCTTCATAGCCAGGGTCACCTCCAGTTCATATCGGAGGAATGTCAGGAGGTTGCAAGGCATCACTCACATTTTCTAGCCGCAGGCTGATCGGCTGCGGGTGGCCTTCTCGATCCCGAAGACACAGCTCATGCACTGGGTGACCTCAGCGCAGAAGGTGCCTCCCCCCATGTTAGGTATTCTACATATCCTCCTTTATCAATATGTATCATACGACACGCAACAGCTCTCCATTAATCTCTTTGTAATAGTACAATACTTCTCTTCCTTAGCGTGCCCTTACTTGAATCCTTCTTTCTACCAAGACCTTGATTATTATTGTTAGACCATTGTCTACGTTCCTCTTTCGAATGCTAATAATCAAGTCATATCGTGGTAGAATTCTCGCAGTAGTGGAATAGATTCTATTCTGGATAGTAGAGGTAAGAAAGTATAATACGTGCTTGCGTGAAGAATTAACTACCAGGCTCCACCGGCCTCTTTTTGTAGTCCTTCACTCAACCTGCTTATAAATCAAAACAACTATGACTCATAATCGTGACTCATGAGAAACATCATATGACCGCATCATTGGTCATGTGCGTAAACTACCTGACCTCTTAATAGGTCATGTGCGTGAAAGTAAATCAAACTGCGCAGCCCCCTTGGCCTCGTGCGCTGCCCCCATGACCTCTTAATAGGTCATGTGCATGAAAGTAAATCAAATAAAACCTCATGACGCATATCTTCGTCATGGTGAAACATCTCCTTCCACAACCATCTCCTTCCACTACCTGTCACAAACGTCTCCTTCCACTATCGGCCACGCAACTGTGACAATAGCTCCCCTCTCCCCAAGGCCTAAGTCCTATTAGGTCAGCAGGAACTCATCCTCCTCCGTGGTTCCTGCCGTCTGCAGGATATTGCATCATATCCGACGCATCCAACTCTAGCTCTCTTTTTGAAGGTTTTCCAACCTTCGGATTCTCGCCTCCCTCCTGTTCAGTTGGGATTCTGTCTTCCCGACTTTGTATTCCGCCAAACTTGCCCTGACCTGTTGAGCTGTTACCGCTCTTGCCAGCTGCAGGTTCTTTTTCTCCCATTCCTTCGCCTTCTGCTCCAACATCGAAGCCTGGCCTTTGTAGAGTCCCTTCTCTATTCCTGCCTTCGTCATTTGTTGGCTGACCGTGATCAGCTCCCGCTGCGGGTTTTCCACCGTATCCCCTTATGTTGCCGACGAGATCGGCGACAGTGCTGGGTCCTGTTCCCTTGTGACTTTCTTGGATTTTTTGGCCCCCCTCCCTATAGATTTGTCCCCGAAATCTTGTTCTTGTCACCTAGTGGAGGCGGCACTGGTGGTCTCCGGTCTCCTTTCTTGGGAAAGTAGTTGGTTCCCATCTTCGCTGTGTAGTGGGTGGGGCACTCCGTCGTCGTAGCACCGTGTCCACGACAGACACTTGTGTGCTTTCTCTTGCTCCGTTTCCTTCTCTTTCCTGATCGGTAGGTCCATGAGTTGGACCCAGTCTTCATTGTTGATCTCTTCCTTGATCCAAACCCCGTCTTCCATTGGGCAGAAGTCTGGGCTTGTCGGGGTAGTTTTGGTGGAATTGCCGGATGGCATCTGGAGCGTTAGCGAAGTTCGTGGCTGGATACCACTCTTGATCGTGTTGTTCCGAGTAGCCTGTCAACTTGGCTCGGTACTGGAGTTTGCTGGGGCGTAGTCTTAAGTGGATGATTTCCACAAGTTCGTATTCGACTTCGCCCACGGTCTCGATAGGCCACGCAGGAAGTTTCTTTTGTGATGCGAAGGCATTGTGTTGGTAGGGTTCAAGGAGACTGATCTGGAATGTAGGATGAGTGTTGTTCAGCGAGCATGGGAGGTCAAGTTTATATGCTCTCAGTCCGATGCGTTCGCTGATTCTGAATGGTCCTAATTTCTTGTAATCCAGTTTCCTTGACGGTCGGGTAGTCTGTATATTCCTTCGTATCAACCATACCTTGTCATTGACTTGCAGGTTGGGATCCGGTTTTCGGTGTCGATCAGCGTATTCCTTCTGTTTTTCATGTGCGAGGCATATTTCCTCTCCCAATATGTCATGCAATTGTTGCATGTTTTTTGTTGCGATTGATTCCGCGGGTATGTCGTATTTTGCTAGTTCGTATATTGGATCATATCTATAGTTCGCAAGAAAGGGTATCATTTTGGTCGTTTCTTGCTTTCCGTTGTTGTATGCAAACTCAGCAGTTGCTAGCATATCGGCCCAGTCATCCTGTCGATAGTTGGTGTCTGCCTGTAGATATTGTTCCAATATGGCGTTCATCCTTTCTGTCTGTCTATCTGTCTGCGGGAGGAATGCTATGCTGAGTTTCCTTTTGATGGGCTATCGTCTTGTGATCTCTTTCCCGATATTTGCCGTGAATAGTGATCCTCTGTCTGATATGATATTTTTCAGTAGTCCGTGGATTCTGAACACCTGATCTTTGAAGAGGTGAAAGAATTGTTGTGTGTCCATGTCCGTTCTGCAGAGTACAAAGTGGGCCATTTTTGTCAGACGATCAATAACGACCCATATTGCGTCGTAACCTCTTGATTGCGGAAGTCCAGTCGTAAAATCCACAGCAATAGATTGCCATGATCTTCCCGGAGGTTCGATAGGTTTTAGCAATCCGTATGGCGTATAACGTACTCCCTTTATCCTCTGGGATACCGTGCAGTTTTTGACATATCTCTTGACGTCCTCTCTTATCGTCGGCCAGTAGTATGATCTCCTGATCAATATTCTGGTTTTGGCTGTCCCCACGTGTCCAGCTTGTGGTATGTCGTGGTTTCTTCTTTTCGTTTCTGTTCGTAGGGGTTTGTTGTCAGGAATCGTTATCTCGTCGTGGTACCAAAGGTATCCCTCTCTTTCTTCGTATAGCCCGAGTGCTATCTCCTTCATTTCTTTTTATTTTTCGTTTAAGGCTTTCCTGATTGCTCCTATTTCCGTATCGTTTTCCATCATGCTCCGTGTCCATTGTGTGTGGTCGTCGTTGGATAATATTGCTCTTTCCATCTCATTGCTGGATTCGTTTCTTCCGTTTTCTTTCTCGTCTTTGAAGTACCTTTTCTTTGGTAAGAGCATCCTTTTTCTCTCTTAGATTCTATCCTCCTCCTTGGTCGGTAGGTCTTCTTGTCTCCTGGTAAGGGCGTCTGGTTGTCCTCCTTGTTTTCCAGGTCGGTACTCAATCTTGATGTGATATTGAGATAGAGTTTCACTCCATCTCATTTATCGCTGATTGAGTTCTGTGGTGGTGGTAAAAGCGCGGAGGTTTTTGTGGTCAGTTACCATCCTAATATCATGTTCGTTTCCCAGTGCATATTTTCTCCACCCCTTGAGTACCTGAACTATAGCCCACAGTTCTTTATCGTGGATGTCGTAGTTGCATTTGCCTTTGGTCATTGTCTTCGATCGGAATGCCAGCGGGCGCCATAGTTTGTTGTTGCCTAACTGTGATAAAATCCCGGAGCAGCCGTAATTTGACGCATCCGTTTCGATCATGATCGGTAATTTCTGATCGAAGTGTCCCAGTATCTGTGCTGTGGTGAGTTTGTTCTTTAATTTATCGAATGCGGTTTGCTGCTTGTCCGTTCAGTTCTATTTGGTATCTTTTTTCGTTGTTTCATGTAGCGGTT
The DNA here is from genome assembly GCA_014065205.1 of Tuber brumale. Lineage (NCBI taxonomy): Eukaryota > Fungi > Ascomycota > Pezizomycetes > Pezizales > Tuberaceae > Tuber > Tuber brumale. Next base: position 445,198 of record JACCEG010000006.1, on the reverse strand, counting down.
TCGCCACTGTGGTGACTTCTGCGATGAATCGGCGATAAAAGTTGCAAAAGCCCAAGAAGCTTTGTACTACTTTTACTTTCTTTAGTGGTTTCCATTCACCGATCGCTGCTGTCTTGACCGGGTCGGTTTGTATTCCATCAGGGTTGATGACAAACCCCAAACATTCGCTTTCCTGTTGATGGAATTCGCATTTCGTTGCTTTTGGTTTGATCTTTGCTTCCCTGAGAGCCTGCATAAGGTTTCAGATGTCCTTCCGGTGTTGTACAATTGTCTTTGAATACATGAGGATATCGTCTAAGTAGACGATACAGCATATATCCAAGAACCTGCTTAGTTTGGTGTTGATCCATCTTTGGAACGTTGCGGGTGCGTTGGACAGTCCAAACGGCATTACCAGGTATTGTTATAGTCCATATTGTGTGCGAAATGCTGTTTTCCATTCGTCTCCTTCGAATATTCTGATATTGTGGTAGGCATCCTTGATGTCTAGATTGGTGTAGTATTGGGCTTTCCCCAATCTATCCAATGCTTCCTCGATCAGCGGTAGTCGTTATCGGTCCTCCTTGGTGACTGCATTCAGTCCTCGAAAGTCTACGCATAGTCTGATCTTTCCGTCTTTCTTTTTGACGAATAATATCAGTGCTCCTGCTGCTGACGAGGATGGCCGTATCCATCCTCTCTCAAGGTTCTGCTGGAGGTAATCTTGTAGAGCCTTGAACTCTTCTTCTCTCAAGGAGTAAAGTTTCATGAACGGTACTCGGCCCACTAGGTCGATACTGTGGTCCTCTTCTCTGTATTCGCGCAAGTGCGTCCTTTCTCATTCTTCGAACATGTCTAAGAAGTCGTGGTATTCGCTTAGTACCAGCTGTCTTAGACTGGCTTTCTTTTTTGTTGCTTCTTGTTGTACCACTAATCTGGTACTGATCGTCAAGGTCTCCGCAATTTTCGCTTTCTTTCCCTCTTAACTCCATTTAAGAACCCGGGTTTGTTCCTCTTTTCGATCTAGTTTTCCGAAGGTCTTAGCTGATATAAAGTTGATATCGACATGTTGTTCTTCGGTTTCTTCGCGGGTGTTTGTTGGATTGCTTCCAAATCCACGATCTTGTCTTCCTGTTTCGTCGAGCCCGTCTACTTCTGGTAGTCCTCTATTGGCGATCTTTTCGACAATCAACTGTGCGATCCGATCGCCTTTCTTGACTTCGCAATGTGAGTCTTTCTGGTTCATCAAGAGAACCTTGCTTTCTCCGCGATAGTCTGCGTCTATCACCCCCGCTCCTGTGGTTAGGCCATGCCTGGTCGCTAATCCACTTCGTGGGGCAATTCGTCCATAGGTGCTATCAGGTTGTCCGATCGATATTCCTGTCTTTATCATCACTTGCCCTTTGGCCGGGATGATTTTCTATTGGATGCTGTACAGGTCATGTCCAGCTGCTCCCTTCGACCCTTCGGTCGGCATCTTTGCTTCCGGATCCAACCATTGGATCCGAATATCTTCTTCTTTGCTTCCTGTCTCGTTGATTCGCCTGTATTCATTTTCCCATCAGGCCAGTCCGGTAAGGACTGCGTTGATCCTTGCTGATTCGTTTAGGCATACTCAGGTACACCTCTCGCTTCCGAAGTCGATCTGTCTTCTTTCCCACTAGATATTAGAATTGTGTTTCCTTAGCCATGGTATTCCCAGGATAGCACTATGTTTTACCATATTTGCTACCTGTAATATTATCATTTCCTGATGAGATCCTGTTTCCATGGCTATTTCGGCCACGTGAGTAATGTGGCCCACCTTGCTCCTTTCCTCATTAACCATATAGATGTTTCTTGGTTTGTCGATTTTCCCCAGAGATATAGGATGTGTATTGCAGAATTTTGTGCCGATAAAGTCCTCCATTGCACCCGAATCGACCATTGCGCTGGTTTCGATCATCCCGTTTTCTGCGAGTATTTTCATTTTTATCATCAGCTGATCCCATTTGTCTTCGTTGTTATCCGCTGTGTTGATTTGTGCCGTATAATCCGTTGCCGTCGATATTTGTAAAGCCTTAGTGGGTTTTTTGTGCTGGTTGTCCCTCAGACCACTCCTTACTGAGGACTGATGTCGTTTAAAGCCTCCTCCATTTCCTCTGATTCTGGGCCACCCATCTCTCTAATTTTTAGTATTCTTGTCTGGGCATTCGATTACTCGATGCCCCGCCTTTCTGCAGGGGAATCATAAATTGCAGTCCCTGCGTTTCCGAAACTCTTCCGCTGTTATCCACAGGAGCTTTCGCCATATTGGTCTCCAGGCTTGTCTAAACCTCTGTCCTGGTCTCTGGAATTGTTGGGTTGTTCCTCTTATTGCATCAAGGTCCATTGCCTCTCCTCCCTGATTGGTCGTTAGGGCCCTTGGTCATCCATTCTATGGTTGGGCCGGTCTCTCCCAGTTGCTGCTTCCTTGGTTCTTCCTATTCTCGAGCTCCGCAAACCACTTGGCTAGTTCTTCGGTCGTGTTGAATACTCGATCCGAGTTGGTCCCTGGTTCATGTAGCTCTTCGTGGACCCCCCTTAAAAGTTGTTGTCATAGGGTATGCATATCGTATTCGGCGTCCGGGGCTAACAGTTGTATGTGGTGCCAGAATTCGATAACCGTATTCTTTCCTAGAACCATTTTCGCTATCTGGTTCCTTGCTCCCTGCCGCTTGTCCTTGTCCTCGAACTGAGCTCTGAGGTCACTGTCGAACTCTTCCCATTCGTGACACTCCTTGGGGGTGGTCCCTTCCATGATTGGAGTGATCCACGTCTCTGCTGTTCCCCAGAGTAGAGTCTTTGCGAATCTGATTTTCTTTTCGGCCTGTTCGCTCGTCCACTCCTTGTCTTCATAGTACAGTTTAAGCTGTACCAGGAATCCTGTGAGCCTGGTCGGTTCTCCATCCCAGACATCGTGATTCCTCAATTTGAGTCCTTCTGACGCCTGTGCAGGTCTGAGTCCTGCTACCATGTATTTCAGTTGTTCTCCCGTCATACTCAGCACATTCAATAGTGCTGGCGGGGCCAGGGTCATCCCCGTCCCTTCTCCTGCCTGTTTTGCCTCCATGTTGCTATTGGGTGTCGCTTTTGAGACGCAACCAAATGTTTGGTATCCTACCTATCCTCCTTTATCAATATGTATCCTGCGACAGGCAACAGCTCCCTATTAGTCTCTTTGTAATAGTGCAATACTTCTCTTCCTTAGCCTGCCATTACTTCAATCCTTCTTTCTACCAAGACCCTGACTATTATTCTTAGACCATTGTCTATGTTCCTCTTTCGAACGCTAATAATCAACTCATATCGTGGTAGAATTCTCGAAGTAGTGGAATAGATTCTATTCTCGATAGTATAGGTAAGAAAGTATAATAGGTGGTTGTGTGAAGAACTAACTACCAGGCTCTACGGGCCTCCTTTTATAGTCCTTCACTCAACCTGCTTATAAATCAAAACAACTATGACTCATAATCGTGCCTCATAAGAAACATCATATGACCGCATCATTGGTCATGTGCGTAAATCACCTGACCTCTTAAGAGGTCCTGTGCATGAAAGTAAATCAAACTGCGCAGCCTGCTTAGCCTCGTGCGCTGCCCCGATGACCTCTTAATAAGTTATGTGCGTGCAAGTAAATCAAACTGCACAGCCCCCTTGGCCTCGTCTGCTGCCTCCATTACCTCTTAATAGGTCATGTGCATGAAAGTAAATCAAATAAAACCTCATGACGAATAACTTCGTCATGGTGTAACATCTCCTTCCACAAACATCTCCTTCCACTACCTCTCACAAATGTCTCCTTCCACTATCAGCCACGCAACTGTGACACCCCATGATCTAGTCTTGATAAACGATCACCTCTTTCGTCCCTCGAAACTGATATGCTGGCTTGAATACTGGTTCGTCTCCTGGACTACCTCCGGCACCAAAGGCACCATCTCACATTTCATGAGAAGACTCAGCTTGGCCCAACAGGCCTTCGCAATGATCCAGAGACATGCAAGCCCCGGTAAGGGTCTCTCTCCCCCTTCTTCTGCCATGGTCTGGCATCTTCCCTCATCTCCTCGATCCTCCGCTATAGTGCTGACCTCTTCTCCCCAAGCCTCACCCTCCTGGACCGCATGTCAATCTTTTGGAAATCCGTCCACAGGTGGGTGACGAACTGCTTTTCTTCAACTCCGGTTGGCATCTTGGCTTGCCAATCGGCTCTCCCCCTTCTCCCTCTATTGGTACTCCACCAACACGGGTTTGCTGCTGTTCGAGTAGTGTTCCTCTCCCCTGAGCCTAACCCGGTGACTGCTAGGCTCCACCCATCCTTTCCCACCTCCTCCCCCTTCTGGGCCCTGGAGGACCACCGTCATTTCACCAGGAGTCTGACATCCATTTACTCCCCATTCGTTTGGAAATCCCCCCCCTCCCACCCCCCTATTAGGAAACACCTGCCACTTGATGCGATTGCACACTGCACTCTGCCATTCCTTCACGCCACAGGCCCCATTCTGGTAGCCTCACCCAACCTTCTTCCTCCCGACCAACTCCCCGTACCAGAGCGAATCTCGTCCTATCAGTCAATCAAGGTACCCCTGCGCACTGCACTCACCAGTAATTGTGCCACCGAGTTCCCCCCCCCGGCCTACTACCAATATGCCATGTCCCTCTTGCCCCACCCTTTTATGGATCTGGGCAGGTTTATAGCACGCAGAATCCACCAGATGCACTCTGGCAAGAGCTACCTCGCTGCCCATCCTTCCTAGTTCTCTGACAACCCCCCCCCTTCTGCCCCCACTACGAGGAGGATGTGGGGGATTTCCCTCATGCCATCCTATACTACGAGTCTTGCAAGGAGCCTCGTGAGCGCCACCTCCAGTGGCGTACCGACATTGGCAGAGACAGTCCACTATGGACCGACACCGACACCCTCCACTGCCTGGCGATGTACCTCAACGTAACCGCCACAGGCTTACTCCCTCCCATGCCGCCTTCATGTTGGGACCCTGCGCCTGAACCCGCTCCCTACAGTATGGAACTCCTGATTCATGGTTTCAGGCCCTGAAGCGTGACGCCCACCTTTTGCTTTGATCCACCCGGCGAGTGCAGTTGCTTTTGTTTCGGCAGTGGTATTGATTTTTTCTTATGATTTTCGTACTTTGCTGCTTTACTTCCGAGAGATTTTGTGTCCACTATCGGACACTACTAGGCGGATTTTACACTTTTTGGTGCCAGTTTTTCATTCGCGTGCACGATTTTGAGATTGAGGTTTTGTTTATACTATAGCTAGTGCTGCATGCAAGTTCTTATACCGTAAACAATGAATACATGATAATAAAGAAAAAAAAAGAAAAAAAGAGAAAAAAGTGTAAAGAAAAGAGAGTTTTAAATCTTTACCTTATCTATTGATCGAGGGGAGCCTTCCCAGACATATTCTCTGACAAAAGATTTTGGCCTGCGGCATGCAGTTATACTACAGTTTACAGTCTACCGAACAGTGATCGCATAGCCCAACTGGTCGTAGAGAAGATCGATACCTGAGAGATGATAGAGGTAGATCCCTTACAAGAATCTGATCGCGGAACTGGGGGATTTGGAAGTACCGATATAGCAACAAGATCCTTGATCATGAAGGAACAGGAACCTGTTGTCAGTTACCTCCAGGCATCGACTATAGACAGCGAACACCCGACCTTCATCTCGGAAGTACCAGAAAACGTTTTTAGGTCAAATGCTATCAGCCAATAAAAATGTCTAAAGCAGTTCCACCCTGAATTCTTAAGCAAAATACCGGCAGCGATCAGAACAAATAAAGCTTAGAAGCCACGAAGAAAAGAGCTGGTTAACGGGTGACAAGAAGGAAAATATTTCTTCAAGGATTGGACGCTAAATAACAATCTTCCATATTATGAGCAACTTCTATTCATCCCAGATAGCTAGGCACTATAATCCAAAATCATGAAATGATGTCTTTATAATTGCAAGACACTTCGGGCAAGTGAAATCATTGGAAATCACTATACTAGACTTCTATTGGAAAAAACTTCAGAAGTGGGTAAATATATCGAATCCTGCAATGAGGGCCCACGTGACCTTAGCCTAAAGATGCTAAGTATAGATTACTGCTACTAATGCAAATACTTTACATAGCATGGGTGTCCATCTCAATGGGCTTTAACACTCAATGACAAGAGTCGCAAGGATCCACCCGGATTATGGTAGTGGTCGATCGCTTCACAAAAATGTCATACTACCTCAGACTAGAGACATCGGCAATTGCACAAGATATTGCAAACATATTCTAAAAAGATGTCAGGAGGCTGAACAGCCTATCAACAGAGACCCTCTCAGATATGGACTCAATGTTTGCAAGGGAATTCCTGAAATTGCTTTGCCAGGCATTAGAAATTCATTGAAAAATATCAATGACATACCACCTCCAAACTGATGGACAAACAGAATATAATAACCAAGTACTTGAAGGATATATTTATAGTTTTGTCAACTATGATCAGGATGTCTAGTATCAGCTATTACTATTAGCTGAACAAGCATACAACAGTTCTGCTACCAACACCAATGGGATGTCACTATTTTATACGAAATCCAGTTTCCATCCATTTACTGAGTAGATGAAGGAGCAACAAGTTCAAAATGCAGCAGCAACACTCTACGCGAACTGGATTGAGGCAATACATGAACCAGCAAGATGGTCACTTGAAAAGATACTGGAAGGAATGGCAAAATATTACAAGTCCCAGGCAAAGCAACAACTGGACTTCAAAATCATGGAAAAAGTAATCCTTATTGCTAAAAACATACCCACAAGATCAAAATCTAAGAAACTACGTCCTAAGCCTCACGAATCTTTCCAAATCTGTAAGAAACGACGATCTCGTCTTCTCAAGCTTAATGTATCTGATAGATAGAACATCTATCCTGTATTCCATGTAGAACTACTGGAACCCTACCACGGGTCTGTTTATGGTAACTGTCAACAACTCTAGAGAGAACACGAAGATATCAATTGAGATCTGTAATGGTAAGTTGAAAAAATCGCAAGAGGCAAGATATACTCTTATCAGAATCTGGTACACAGTCACTATTAGGAAAAGCACGAACTATCGTACTTTGTGAAATGGCAGGGGTGTTCCATAGATGAGAACACCTTGGAGCCTATGACAGGCATGGAAAATGCAGAGGACATTGTCAAAAGTTTTCATAGTGAAACCACAGACCTGGCAGGAAGGACAGAAGCAGGATTATATGGAAAAGGTTTTCCTACCATAGCCAAGTAAACATGGCAGCTTTTACATAAGGACCATACGAAGTACTAAAATATATACAGATATAAAAGTTACAAAGTCATGCAAGGGGAAGCCTGGTAGGAGAGAGCTCATATTAGGTATATGAAAATCACAGAGATGTGCACAGACCCATGGCAGGGTAACTACACACAGACCCGCGATTTTCCAGGGAGCCAGTAATAAACTATGGCTCATTTAAGGGGCCTGTAGGTCATTAGCCGGATTTCGTTAGTTGCATCCTGTAACTAAAATGTTACATTAATGAAGCCCACTTCATATTACCATTTACATCAGCACTGTCCCTCCGACCACATACTGTTCACAGGATACAGAGTAGGGGACCTTTGGCGAAATCTGGGAAGTGGAACAGAAGAAGTCTGTCACAGGCACATCAGGATAGTAGGCTTCAAAGTCAAGCTTACTAACTATAGTCTCAAGTTGATAGGATGTTTTTAGCGATATACTCTAAGAGGATATCGTAGTGGCCGCAGCTGCTAAGGACCTTCTGAATTCACCCATACCCTTCTAAGATCTGCTGTTGGTTGGTTAGTCCTAGTAATAGGACCCCTCTATGGAGGAAGGCAGACCAAGGAGAAGCACACTCAAGTAGGAAGACCAGGATAAGTCGAAGGCCAACAAGGCGCTGACACCTCGGGCCTTGAGTTGCGATTGGCACTCGGTAACCCTGTATGAAACTGCTCATATCATGACTGAAGAGACTACTGAAATGATAATCGAGAAGACTAAAGTAATATAATACTCTATGCAGACAACTAAGTTGAGGAGCGCTGGTTGGTATAATAAATAGAGGAGTCATCTCAGCGGAGGAATACTATCTTGTAACTGTCAAAGGGTGTGAGAAGTTTCAGGGTCAATCATTGCTCACACTTATAAGATTTTGAACATTTGCATACTAAAATCAGAGTGGTACCTCAGAGGCATAGTAGTTAGAAGTAGTTCTCAAACACTGAGATGTGGGATACAACTATCAAAGTGCTTCTTTAGCTTTATAGACGTCATCAAACAATAGAGAAGAGACCTTATCAATATAATCTGATTTTACACTTTAAATCTTTACCTTACCTATTTTATTGAGACCAGCTTTGCTTGAGAGATTCTTGAATTAGATGATTTTGCCTACGTCAATCAGCTACACTTAAGCTAACTCTCTGCCTAACCGAGAGGAGAATCAAAGTAAGAGCTGTTGCAGAGTTAGAAGAAAAGACTTGAAGTTCAACATTAAGTCTAGGAGGACTAGTATTGGGATCTATGCTACAATTATAAAGAGTAGCAGGACTAAGTTAATTCTTATAAGAAAGAGAAGGGAAGAGAAAACGACTAGCAAAAGAGATAAACTTAGCCTCAATTTCCACTAATATGTAACTGAAATCCACAAGCAATACCTTATGCCTTTTATTGAAGGTGTAGTAAATAGGGCTTCTAACAACATCTACCTAGTTGCAGACACTACCTCCTGGCATGGTGGTAAGGAAAATCAAAAATTAGATGCAGACTGTAGTTACAAAAAACTTCCTTGGCCACTCAACTCAACAGATCTCAATCCTATTGAGAATACCCAGGCTCTACTCAAAAGAGCCCTTATCAAGTGATTCTCCAGGCTGGAGAGCAGATCTTGTTGTACTGCTGAATCATTTCAGGGAGCAAAGGAGTGGGATTTAATTCCCAGGAGACATTAGAGAGTGAGGTAGATAGAATACTTGCAAGAATTCAGGCTGTTTTGGATGCAGATGGAGGTCACACAAAATTGTAGCAGGATTTCTTTAAAGCTTAAGACATTTACTTTTATATATTTCTCAATTGAATTTATATCTTTTTTCTTTTGTGGTTGAATTAGTTGATTGTGGTTGTCATGGTTGTTGCCCGGGCATGTAATTATTTAACGGACAAGACTTTACATGCATACTGGATTTGGCGAAGTGAATATCCAGTTTTATTGCGGATTTGGGCATACTTGCATCCCGTTGAACGCAAAAGTTGGCAATCTTGTTTCCGATCCCGTGTCAGATGAGAGGTTCTGTGATGCTCCATTTGGGTACCGGTATATGCCTACTTGGGTAATTGAAAGATTCAAGTGAAGTCAAAGTTGTGAAAATCCTTCATGTTCACCTAGCTCTGGGCCACTATACCAAATTCACTACTATTACCCCAGCTAGTGCGACCCCCCCTGCTAGTAAAATATACAAAACTTACCGGCTGTACCTCCGTAGTAATTTGAGCTGATCTGTGCGCCATATATCTCTTGCTGTTATCCTCTCTCCTGTCCTGCACGCGTCGTCCGGTATCGTCCCTCCCGCTTGGCACAATGGCCTCCACTTCTCCTTTGTCTTCGTCCTCCCGTATGTATTACTCTAAATCTTTATTTCAGGAACTAAAAACATGTGCTGATTATGTCATAGACCGCTTGCCGACACTATCTGCCTCTCAAGCTCTGTCAGCTTCTGAATCCACACAATCGAAAATAAGCACAGGCTCACAAGAGCTTGATCGGGCAATCGGTGGAGGTCTCTCGCGTGGGAAGATCACGGAGCTATGCGGACCTCCTGGTAGCGGGAAGACCACGCTTGGGTAACATCAACCCCCTATTATGAACCACCTGCGACTATCACCGTCTTGTCCCGATTCGCCTTAACTCATTGTCATTGCGCACGTCGTGTTTCCAGATTGCAATGCACCGCCAACGCCCTCCTCTCCGGAGACGGGACCCGAGTCGTCTGGATAGACACCTCCCACCCACTCCCCGTATCCCGCTTGGGTGTTATCCTCTCCCCCTTGGGTGATCCTCGAGAGCTCTTCCCAAACCTGCAGACCATCCGAACGCCTACACTCGCGCATTTGCTCGCGTTGGTGGTGCATCCCTTGCCTACCTTCCCGCCCGAGAATACGAGTTTGGTAGTTATTGATAACGTGTCGACACCGCTTACCGCCGCCTTCCCCCCCGGGATGGGGGATGAAGGGAGTGGAGGTGGGGGTGGTGGGAAGGGGAAGAAGGAGCCCGTGGGTATGAGACGATTTGCTATCATGGGGGATTTGATTTCTGCATTGGGGAAGCTGGCTGGGTCGAGGGGTGTTGCCGTACGTGTTTTATCATTGAAAATTATGGTGTACATGAGGGCTAGGGGGGTCTAATGTTTTGCTCTCACATAGGTGCTGTTATTAAGCCAAATGACAACAAAAGTTATACCTGGGGTCGGAGCAATTCTCACACCCTCTCTTTGTCAGTCCATCTCTCCTGTTTTCTTTTTCCCCCACGATTCAACTTAGTACATTATACTTGTATTCTGCTTGTAACACCTAACACAACAGGCTCACCCGCTTGGATAACATCGCTGAACTCCCGTTTATTAATCCACTACAACAAGACTTCCCCGTCACTCCTGGCAGACCCTGACGATACCTTGGTCTCGCAGATCCGTTATGTAACAATTTTGAAATCCAATGGGGTGCTGAACAGCTCCGGCTCGGTAACACTTTTAAAAATTCAAGAAACTGGCGTGGATGATGTCAAACTTGTCTCCGAATCTTCACCTGTGGCACCGGCGATGAAGCCGTACGGACCCACAAGGAAGAAGCGGAAGAGGGGGCTTGAGGCGGAGACTATTCCAGGCAGTGATGAGGAGGTGGACGGCGAGTCCGAGGAGAATGAGGATGAAGGATCGGCGGGTGATTTGTACCGGTGGCAGGAGGTAACAAATGGTGATGGATAGGGCGCAAGGATTATAAACCCCGCGCTTGATTCACAAATGGGTCAGGGTCCTACGAGAGCTAGAGTTAATGGTGGAGAGGCCACAAATTGATGTTTGAAGGGGTTATTGGCGGTTGCTCGTGTGAGAACCTGTCGTGGGCTCATCTTGGACAAAGTGAGCGTTTTCATGGTTATAGATTTGTATTCCATGATACAAGGAAGGCTGCGTAATCTGATTAAACACTGAGATGAGCTGAAGACTGTGACATGGTGATATAGGGTGCCAAACCCGAAGGAATATTGGAAAGAAACATGCGATTACCCATGATGGAAATCACAATAATATTATGGTGATTGTGGCATCTGGGAGGTAGAGGGTACAGTCTTGTCCGGAAAGTAATGATACCCCTTCATGGCAACCAGCTCAGTGCAATACCCCTCAAAAAAGTATGGTAACCAGGCAAAATAATAATTGTTAAAAATAAATAGTAAAATTTAATATTATTGGAATATCTGTATATAATCAGAAATATAGAGGTCAAAGAAATGAGAAATAAGAAGGGTATATTTTCTATAACAGGAAAATATTGTTAATTTACAGGAATTTTGAGGTAAAAAACAGCTATAATACATTTCACTACCAGAACTCAAATTACAGTATATAGAGAATATAATCAAATAGGCTATCAAATCACATTCTAGAATTGCTTTCAAAATTGTTCAGAATGAAATGTTATGAGATATGTAGTAATCAACTGTCATTTTAACTACAACTACAATCCCAACATTGTATTCAATCTTTCTTATATAAAACTTGACTTTTTTAAAAAATACAAACATCTTAAATAAATTTTAGACTTCTATCTAGTTAATAAAACTTATATTCAGATTGGTTCTATATACCCTATGACCTGAGAAGAGTAATTAAAATATATTCCTATTTTATAATATTGCTACTGTTAAATAATAAAGAATCTGTTTCTATTGAACAATGAGAAAAAAATATTTTCGATGGATAATAATAAACTATAGTTCCTATTTTGCATATATATAGAGATGTTAATTTTATTAATTTATTCAAATAATGAATCTTCTCTATAATAAATTGTACTAAAACCTTATTAAAATATCATAGTTTGCAAAATATTCGGAGTACATCATCTTATATCAAATTGTTTTCTCCCTCTTAGTATTAACCTGTATCTAGTGCTCATATTGATCCTATTTTAAGATATAAACCTGCAATTAACCTCAAGGTACAGAAGGTTTGTAAGAAAATCAAAAATTGGCTAAAGTAATAGGTATTACATTATCTTATTATAAGATTATCAGCTTCTCAGATAAACTAAAACTCTCCCATTCTAACTTGCATTAGTATGAGCTATGTATTATACTATTAGATTATTCTATACTTTACATGTAAAAAAAAGATAAAAAACAATTCATAAATTCAGTTGGAATTTTGACTATTTTTGTATTTTTAAATACTTTGAACTCTATAGGTATTGTTTTTTAATACTAGCTATTGATATTTATAATCTAAGGAGCATTTCTACCCTACTTTCATCTACCTTTCAATTGTACTTCTGCATAAACATTTTCATTAAGAAAATCATTGTTACTTGAGAAAGTGCTAGGTTGCCAAGGGGTATCATTACTTTCCCGACACGACTGTACAGGGCAATGGGACATGTGGTTGAGATCAAAACTCTCAACCCTGAACCACAACCATTGATCGGTTCTCGTGCATAGTGGCAAACCCTTCCTTTGACCATTTTTGGCCGATTCCTCGGGCGGTCTGAAACAGTCAACTTGGTATTAAGGAACACTCAACTAAGAGGGGTAGCTTGGCACTTATGAAATCAATGAGTGATAAAATAATGATGGATGTAACCTTATGTGCAAATGGAGTTCATACTAATACAAGGTAGGAAAATAAGAGATCTTAAGCAGCTAATCAATTGAAAGAACATGAAGGTAGAAAGTAATCTAGAGAGAGACAGGACAAATGTGGGACATTAATGAGTATTCTGTAGAAAATTATTACATTCTTTTATATTTTATATAAAGTACTTGGTAATTCTTCATGTTTGTTCCTTACTTCAGGCAGGATATTCCATCCTACTATGTGTACGACAATTTTGATAGTATAATAAGTTATTTACAAAAACTCTATCTACTATTTAAATCACAACTAATATTTACGTTAAGTAATATAGCATTGTTTAAGATTGTACTCTTCTCACTCATCTTTGGTAAAAATTACAATGATTTTTGGATATTTTACTCTGGTTCTTTCCAGATACTAGTATTAAATGATAGAAGTATTCTTAGCAAAGACATATAAGTATGCAAATCTCTGTTTCCTAAAGTTAAATTTACCTAACCTGCATCCTCACTAAACTCCAAATACTTCAGGTAACCTGCAGGACTTAAGAGATTCATCAGATTTTGCCTACAAGATTGTACATGAATAGGATGCCTAGGTAGAATCAAAGTACATGCATCTAAATATGTGCATAGCTTTCCATCCCAGACCTTCATATATTCAATTGGTATAAAGGGAATAAGATATATCAAATTATCAGAAAGTTTATTGCTGAATAAAGGAGCTTATATTTACATTAGAGTAAGAGAAAGAGAATAGAGTCTACCTAATATACTCACTTGTAGCAGGCCTTACAAAATGACAATCACAACCAGGACTATCGCAATTCTATTAAGTAGGTAGTACTCATACAACTTCATAATTGACAGTACATAGTTGAAATTGGAACAGTAACGTATTTGAGGGTACTATGGGTCTGCACCTATCTATAGGTCATATATTTTCCTAATCGACCACATAAAAAAGAGTGAATAAAATATCAACCATTGCTCCTATGATAGCTGTCCTCTCTATAGAGCAATCATGTATAACTAGTATTCAACATATATAGTAAAATTTACAATATATGAATTTTCAACTTTTCTATTGAAACCATTGACTATTAAAGACAATACATATATTGTCAACAACAATGGCCCAAATACTACATAATTTCCAATACTGTTAATACAAGTATAATCGGTAGAATGTACTCTATCATTCCTCTAGGTATTGGCTAGATATCTCAACTATATAAGGCAAGCTATTAGATTTACCAATGCTACTTTCTTCAATCATATTTTACTAAAACTCAACTCTCTACTTTCATTCATATCTCTATAACCAGATATTCAATTACGTCATGAAATGCCAAAACAAAATGCCAATCAGGAGGTGCAAATAGCTGCTCTGTGTGAGGAACTGCAATCAAACCTAAGACTTTCAATTTGCCAAGGAAGTCAACAATTTGGTATTTCAAACACAACTCTAAATAACCGATATATGGGATGAACCAGACCAGCAACTTAATTACATCCAACTCAGCAGCTACCCAGCAATGAAGAGAAAGATGCATTGGTCAAGTGGATTGAAAAACGAGATAATTATAGTCTTCCTTCACAGTATCATCAACTTTGCCAAATGGCTTGTGTTATCTTGAAAGACCAAGGTACAACCAATAAAGTGGGAGGAAACTTGTTAGAAAGATCCTTGCTATATTCTCCGACAGTGCAATCTAAGATTGGAAAGGTACTTTACAAATAAAGGGTACTGGCTACAGATCTTCAATCATTTGAATACCAGCTCAATAGATTCTACAATACTCGGTGCAAGTTTCATATAAAGAAAGAAGACATTTGGAATTCAGATGAGAAAGGATTTGCTCTAGGACTCTGGTCTGGTAGTCAGGTGATCTGTCAGACATCAAGAAGGAATCCAAAGATCATTCAAGATGGTAATTGCAGTTTGATGACTGATATTGAAGCTATTTCAGGAGCAGGAGTTGCCTTACCACAGCTTATTATCTTTCCAGCAATGTCTCATCTTATGGGATACCATGGTGATATTGAGTTTGAGGAAAAGCAAGATGCCTTCTTCTTGTATTCACTAATAGAATATACTAATTACCAAATCACATATGAATGGTTGATTCAAATATTTGAGCTAAGAACAAGATCCCAAAAAGGAATAAGCTAACATTGAAGGTTAATTCTTGAGAGTCACAATTTACATGGTGAGAATTTCCAGTTTATCGAATTTGCAGCGAGTAAGAATATCCACCTTCTCAGCCTCCCTCAACACTCTACTCATATACTTCAACCCCTTAATGTTGGGTTGTGCTCAGCTCTTAATACATATTACAAACAACAAGTGAAGGAAAGGAGATGAGCTGCAAGACCATATTCCAGGCTATGAAAAGGGAACTTCTACTCCATGCTTCAGAAGGCTACACTCAAGGCCTTTACAAAGAGGTATATGCTCTCAGCATAGAAAGCAACTCATCTTATCCTATTTAATCAGTACTGGATCTTCCGTGATGCAAATCTCCAACCAAAGATAACAGTACTACCAGCTTTAGTAACTTACCGACCAGGCCTTAAGGTACTTTCTGGAACATCAGAATGCTCTACAAATGTGGACATATTAGTTAAATAGGTCTTGTATATCTAGGAAACAGGGTCTACTCCTCAAATAAAGTAGTATTTTGATGAACTCCTTTTACACAATCAGGACAGTGAAGTAAAACTTAGCATCAATAAAGAACTTTTGCACCAACAATAAGCAGCAAGTAAGAGTACCCAGTGAGGCTGGTGTCAGCCTAAGATAGGACTCAGTCTGGAATCCAAACAACTTGTGCATATCTACCGCAAGCTTGAAGCACTTGATACCGTAAGTACAGCTAGATCATTGAAGAGACAAGTAGCCAAGCTTTTAAAGCTCAATCAGTAAAGAATTAGGAAGTCAAATATGAAAGCTGTGGTCTTTGAAAACAGTGATAGTGATTTGCATGAGTAGGAGGACTCTGATAGTAGTAGTAGTATGAATAGTGATGATGATATTGAGTTACCAAATGTAAGGCATATTCCTGACCATTAGGTTTCCATAGCTTACCTTTGTCAGCAGCAAAATCATAAAAGCAACATACAGCCAAGAACTATGAAACATTCCCATCACTCTATAAGTTATCAGATTGACTATCTTATTGATTGTGATTAAGATATTTATATTTGAAGCCTCTTGTACAGTATTATACACTACGTATCTGTCCACTTTCATCAAACTACTTTTCACAAATTGAACCTCAAAGATGTATTCAATAGTGTGTTGTGAAGCTACAATTAGAATAGTAGAGTAATTCGAGTAATTTTGATTGTGTAGTGGCCATCTTTATAACAGGCATACTTGAAAAATATCTGGCCTATAGCTAGGTAGTGACCTATAGTACTCTTAAATACATCATATAGTATAGTCAATCCTTTCATTCTCCATACTGATAAACTAGTTTTTTTCCTATAGTTTAAAATTGAGCAGAATGTATTGTTTATTCCTGCTCTATATAATTATAATAAGCAGACTGGGTATTATATTATCCTTGATCTCTGCTAAGCCTGTAGGAATCGAAATTTATTTCCTAATCAGGATAGACTCAATAACATACTAAACTAAGACCACTTTTTCACCTCTGCACTCTCCCTTAGTACATTTTCCTCCAAGGTAGGGTGTAGATCATCGCTATCGATCTCCTCAGTTCTTTAGCACTCTTCTTTGGCGCTAACTCATGAGGGCTATACTCTTGAGACCCCTAATCCTGTCCAGCAGCTCTCTTACAATATTCTGCCTCCTCACTATCCCGTATTTGCTGTAGCCTTGCTTAGTATCAGGATAGTTGGCAATTTTTTGTTTCAGCTTGACAGACAGTAGGGAATATAGTCTGCAGTATATAATTACAAGGGTTACCTGTACATCAGCAAAGAAGAAAAGTGCATCAGAGGCACAAATGCTATACCAGGATAGCAACTCAATCTGAATTAGGTGTGATATAACCTTTAAATCAGAAAAGCCACCATAGACGTATTGAATACATTAGGTACGTCCAGTAGTAACATGAGATATCAGTTGTATCTAGTGGTAATAGGAGATGACTAAGCCATCAAGAACATATTCTAAGTTAGGACTTCTCATGCCTCGCTGCTGAATCTAGTTACTACTAGTGCTGTCTATAGGCTAAAGTCAAACATGATTTAGTTCACATACTAGCACTGCTAGAAAAATAAAAGTAGGACACTATGCTAGCTCGAGTAAGCACTAGAACAAGCTTACCTACTACAAACTTGAAGCTAATATTTATGTAAGAGCATAGATAGTAGATATAACAATAAATTTATTTGAAGTCTCAGAAGAATTGTTGACTGAAAATGCATGAAGTACTGCCTGGAAAAGTGAGTAATAGTTGAGTTCTGCTGGTAGTAACTTGACTATGAGCTGGATGTGGTTCATTTTCCTACTGTATATATTAGCTTCTGCAATGATAGACATTATTATCCCTTATCACCATGATTAGCTAAATGAACAACAGATTCCTCAGAGCTCCTACTAGCAGTAGATATAATACTTTGCTGCCCCATCTAACTCGATACCAGCTTTCCAATGGGGAAAAGGATATCTACTTGGTGTCAATACCCATATAGTTAGAATCTGTTAGGCAAGTAGTGGTTCCTGGTGATACTTTAACTAAGTGCTGATTTGATGTAGGATTCCTTTAGAGGATTTTGGGCACAAAAGGCAATACCTTGAGGCAGAGTTCAACGCGATACCAGCTTTTCAGTGACTGATGTAATGTCTACGCGACACCAATATCCATGGAGTCACAAGGTGTTATGTAAGTAGTATTCTCTTCGCAAGGGTTTAGCCAAGTACTGATTTTGATACCAGATAACTTCACAGCCTTTGGGGTACAGCTTCCAATACTTTGGCTACTAGGTATACAGGGCAACAGCTTCGCACTAGTTTAAAGGAAGAGGACTTGACACCAATGACCACGGAGTTACAGTTTGTTCTTGAAGTACATATTACCAGGTAGGGTTTGGGGCAAGGACTGTATTTGATACCAGATTACTTCAGAGCCCTTGAGGTACAGTTTGTGATACTTTGTCTCCTGAATCTACTTGACACCAACTTTTCAACAGTAGAAGGAATGTCTACTCAATATCAATAACTATGCAGTTACTATTAGGGGGACGGTAAACTTTAGTATAACTGAGGAAAGTAGGTCAAAATCTTTGTTCAGATAACCAATTGAGGAAGGCTTGTCACGATAAAAATAAGTAAAGGAAAAGATTAAACTGTAAACACGACTATATTGATAAGATTGCTTCTCCATTGCTGGGGATTGTCTGTAACACTCAGGAGGCACTTTGATATTTATATCCTGCATCTGAGTGTTCGCAGACTACTTCTAACTACTGTGCCTCCAAGGTACTAATCTGGTTTTAATACGCAAATGGCTAAAATATTATAAGTACAAGCACAGTTTGACCCTGAAACTTGTCGCAACCTTTCATGGTTACGGAAATGTATTCCTACATTGCGATGACTGCACTATTTGTTATACTAAGCAGCGGCCTTCAACTTAGTTGTCCACATAGACTATCATATCACTTTAGTCTTCTTGACTATCATTCTGGTAGTCTCTTCGGTCATCAAGTGATCGGTTTCATGCCAGGTCAGCTGGTGCCAATTGCCAGTCCAAGCCCGACGTGTCAACATCTAAAAGCTCTTTGACTTATCCAGGTCTTTCTGCCTGAGCATGCTTCTCCTTAGTCTGCCTGCCTCCATAGAGTGGTCCTATTACTAGGACCAACCAACCTACAGCTGATCTCAGAAGGGTATGGGTGAATTCAGCATGTCCTCATTAGCCTCTACTACTTGCACAACGCCTTAAAGTCTTTTGCCGAAAACATCTCATCACCTTCAGCACATAGTTTAGGAACAGTGACTTTGAAGTGCCCTATCTCAATGCGCCTGGGACGGAATTCTTCGATTCCACTTCCTAGGTGTTGTTAAGGGTCCCACCCCATATATCCTGTGAACTGCATGTGGTTGGTAGGACTTTAACGACGTACACAGTATTATAAAGCGGGCTTTATCGATGAAACCTTTCCGTTTTAGGATGCAACTCTTGGAATCACTTTAATGACGTGCAGGTCCCATAAGGAGGCCAGAGCACGGTGTTGGCTTTAGTAAATCAAGGGTCTGTGCGCAGTTACCCTGCTGTGAGGTCTGTGTACTTTTTTGTCTCAGATTTCCATATACCTAACCCGAGCTCCCTCCTATCAGACTCTGCCTTGAATAACTTTAGAACTTTCATAATTTTTCTAAATACATTTTTAGACTCATTGTGGTCATGGTGAAAAAACCTTCCATATTTATTGGGCCATGATAGAAAATCCTTTTCCTCACTATCTTACTTCTACCCTTACTGGCTTGTCTAGATTTTTCTCATGAAAGTTTTCCACAACTTCTTCCACATTTTCCATACTAGTAGTGAGCTACCATGGGTTCTCATCTTCTGAACACAGTTGCCATTTGACAAAGTACCATACCTCCCACATTTCTTGATAGCAGCAAGGTACCCGTTTTCTGTAGACGTGTATCTTATTTCATACTATTTATTCAACCTCTTATTATAGATCGCCGTCAATGTCCCCCGGTTCTCTAGAAGGTTATTAACGGTCTTCAGGAACTGATTCGTAATAGGATTCCAGTAATGCAATATGGAATATGGCATGGATGTTCTTTCGATTGGATATCTGGAGCTTGAACTCTTGTGATCTATATTTTTCCAAGATTTAAATGGACTGCCAAGCTTGGGGCTTAGCTTTTCTGGATTTTCGCTAGGTGTGAATTCTTTTTGCATTTAATATTACTTTGTCCCCGATTTAGAAGTCTGACAGTTGCCCAGCTTTCCAGTCATACTATTTTGAGATTCCATACCGTGTCTTTTCCACTGACTTTCTTGCTTGTTCACGTATCATGTTAATCCTGTTTGCGTAGAGTCTTGTGCCTAGATTTTGAGCTTCTCGTTTCTCCATTCACTGTTTGCATAAAATGGCAACATCCTATGAGCATTGGTAGCGGAATTGTTTTATGCGTGTTCAGCTAGTGGGAGTAGCTGATACTAGTTATCTTGATTAAAGTTGACCAAGCTTTAAAGGTATCCTTCTAGCACTTAGTTGGTACGTTCCATTTGTACATCAGTTGGAGGGTAGTACGCTATAGACCTTTTTTGGTTCATTTTCCGCACTTTGTAAATGGATTCCCGGAGTTCTCCTGCGAACTTTGAGTCTCTGTCTCAGACACCTTTTGTTGGCAGACCTTGCAGCCTCCAGACCTCTTTTAGGAATGCATTTGCCACATCTTTAGCAGTATTGGATGTCTGTAGTATGAGGAAATGTGACATCTTTGCGATTCCACCGACTACTACTATTATCAGAGTGCATCCTTGCAACTATGGTAGTGGTGTAATAGAGTCCGCAGAGATGGATACCCATGCTGCATAGGGTATTATCACTGGTTGCAATAATCAGTACATAGCGTATCTAGATGATTTGTTATGTTGGCATTCTCCACAGGTTCGTACGTAATCGTTGACCCATTCCACAAGTCATTTCCAGTAGAAGTCACCCGTAATGATTTGCAGGGGTTCCACTTTTACAAAATGTCAGGGAACTTTTACATCGTGACATCCTTCCGCAATCTTCGTGTATAGTACCTAACTACTTGGTATAAAAAGACTTTGCTCATGTCATGAATGTGGCTTAGTGAGGAAAAGGTTTTCACATGACTCATAGTTATGAGCCATAGTTATGTTATGTTTGGCATATGACCTCATTTAGAGGTCATGAGTTTCACGCATGTGACCACATTGGTCATAGGATTGGTTATGATGATATCTTACATTACGCACATGACCTCATTTAGATGTCATTAGTTTTGCACATGTGACCACTTTGGTCATATGACTTGTGGAGAAAGGGTTTTACGTGACTCATAGTGGGGCGTCAGATGAGGTACGATACTTGAGGAGTGAGTCACATGGGCATGTAGAGCAACTATATAAGGGGTCACTGGGACTGAGAAGAGGAGATGATACGGCCTTGGACAGGCTGAGGTCCCACATCAAAAACCATACACCCGTCAAAAGGCCGTCCCACAGGTCGAAACCCTGGTGGACCCCCAACCTCACGGCACAACGGTCGGCCTTCCCCTCCACAGTGAGGGCGGCCCGCAGAGACCCCCTCCCCTCGTCAAAAGAACTATGCAGGGAAGCTTGACTCCTGTACTTCAAGGCCATCAAGAAGGCCAAGAACGACTACTGGGAAAACTTCCTGCAGACAGCGAACCCCCAGACCCTCTGGACGGCAAAGAGGTTTGCATTTGGCAAGCCGCCCGACAGATTCCCACAGATCCCAGGGGCCGAGACCCCCACGGAAATAAATAACGCCCTCCTTGAACACTTCTTCCCAGGGAAAAGTTCATCCCAACCCCCCAGCATCCTACGCGAATTCAAGGACGTTCCGGAGCTATCGGCGGAAGAAATAGCAACTGCTCTTCGGAAGTCCTCCTCGTCCTCGGCTCCCGGGCCAGACCAGATTCCCTACTCTGTCTGGAAGAAAGTACACCGGAGTAACCCCAAGATCCTCACCTCTCTCCTGGGTCCCTTGGTTAGGTATGGGCACCACCCCCCCTCCCTCAAAAAGGCGAATGGCATAGTGCTAGACAAGCCTGGAAAAGCCTCCTATGACACCCCCGCATCCTTTCGTATCATCGTCCTCCTTGAGACTGTCTCAAAGATCTTGGAAAGGGTGATGGCAAACAGACTTTCAGCCCTGGCTCGGTTCCTGGGCCTTCTCTCCCCCAACCAGACTGGCTCCCTACCTGGTCTAAGTACCTTTGATGCTGCGGCCACCCTCTCCCTCGAGGTACAGTTGTTTATGTGCCCCTAACTCAAAGTCTCGACCCTCTTCCTGGACATTAAAGGAGGCTTCGACAACGTCTCGGCCCCGCTACTCTGCGACAGACTCGCCACTAAGGCTGTCAACCCATACATGGTCTCGTGGATAAGGTCTTTCCTCCATGGCCGCACCTGCCGCTTGGTTTTCCAAGTCGCCCCCCAAATCTTTTCTAAGGTGTCGGTTGGCACCCCCCAAGGCTCACCAATCTCCCCCCTACTTTTTGTCATTTACGTCTCTACCCTCCATTTCTCGGTCCCCAGGGGCCTGATCCTCTCCTATGTGGACGACTTTGCAGTCACGGTTGCTTCGGGCTCGTACCGGAGGAATATCCAGAGACTGCAGGGCATCACCAAGATCATGCAGCGGAAAGCTAGTAGGATGGGCGTGTCCTTCTCGATCCCGAAAACCGAACTCATGTACTGGGAGACCCCGTCCCAAAAGGTCCCCCCTCCTCCTATCCCGGTCCTGCTGGAAGATCTCGTCTTTCGTCCCTCCATACTTATACGTTGGCTCGGATACTGTTTCGAGCCCTCCTCCACCTCAGGTACAAGAGGTACTACGTCCCACTTCGTTAGAAGACTAGGCCTGGCCCAAGGGGCCTTCGCCACCATCAAGAGACTCTCTAGGCCCGGCAAGGGCCTCCCTCCCTTCCTCTGCCACCGACTGGCAACGTCGTTAATTTCCCCGATCCTCCTGTCTGGAGCGGACCTTTTCTCCCCTAGTCTCACTCTCTTTGACCGCATGTCAGTTTTCTGGAGGTCTGTTCAGAGATGGGTCACAAACTGCTTCTCCGCAACACCGCTTGGTGCCCTCGCCTGCGAGTCGGCCCTGCCCCCCATGCCCCTTCTGATCCGTCATCGCCAGAGACTTGCTGCCATAAGGCCGGTATGCCTCCCGCCAGAAGCCAACCCAGCGACCGCAAGGCTCCACCTGACTTTCCCTACGTCGTCCCCCTTCAGGGCCTTTGACGACCACCGACATCTTACCCTAGGCCTAATGTCGGTCTTTGCTCCCCTTTCGTGGAGATCCGCCGTCCCGTCCCTGCCCATAAGGAAACACCTCCCAATCGATGCCATTGCCCATCGTACCCTCACCCTCATCCCCGCATCTGGCCCTCTGCTGGTGGTGTCCCCCGACCTCCTCCCGCCATACTGCCTCCCAGTTGAGGAATGAGCCCCCTCGTACATGTCGATCAAGCTACGTGCCAGGACAACGCTAGTTTAAGAATGGAATGATCAATTCCTGCCACCCCCAGGCTACCAATATCTGCCGTCTCTAACGCCCCACCCCTTTATGGGGTTAGGAAGGTTCATGGCAGGCAGGATCCACCAAATGCGATCGGGGAAAAGCTACCTCGCCGCCCACCCGTCGTGGTTCACCGAAGACCCCTCTCCCCTCTGCCCGCTCTGCGAGGAGGACGAGGGAGACTTTAACCACGCAATCCTAACCTGCGAGTCCCGCAAAACACCTCGTGAGCGCCACATCCAAGGCCTCACCTCGCTAGACAAGGACAGCCCCCTGTGGTCAAACCCCGCCACCCTAGCTTCCCTCGCTAGCTACATAAATATCGCAGCGACGGGCTTCCCACCAGGCATGCCCCCGGCTGCACGGGACCCCCAACACCATGGGGGAGGAGGAGCCCCCGACTTACCGATCCACGGTTTCGCCCCCCGGGCGCGATACAACTGACGGCCTTTAGGCTTTTCTAGTTTGCTGGAAATATGTTTTTCGTTATGATTGTGTTTTGGTTTGTTTTATTTCCTTAGGGATTTAGTGACGGCTATCGGTCACATTTAGGAGGTTTTTATAGTTTGGTGCGATTATTTCCTTTGTGTTTGCGAGGTTTTTGAGATTAAGGTTTTGTTTATGCCATAGCTAGCGCTGCATGCAAGTTCTTGTACCATAAATAAATAAATAAAAAAAAAAAAAAAAAGAAAAAGAGAAAAAAAAAAACCGAGAAGAGGAGATCATCCTCTGTCTCCTCCATTTTCCTCACGCTTGAAATGAACCCTCAATGCTTGGGATCTCACGAACCATCCACCGCCCCCCTTCCCTCCCACTATGGCTGTGGACTAGCAGTGATGGCCATCTACATCCTCTCACTGTCCATGTTCACCTTTTCACGCAGCGAAGCTTTACTCCCTCTGGGTTCCGGTATGCCATTCACGCCACCTGTCCCAGCCCCTCTCATCGCTTAGTGAGGCCCCTCCACTTGGTCGGCGACTGCTCACTTCCCATGCTTCAGACGGCTGGGACCACTGTTTGAGGTATGCAAGAACTCCACAACCGGCCCACAGGTCGATCTCACTCCTCCCCACAGTTGGCTTAAGCAGTGGTATCCCATCTACTAAGTAATGCTGTCTCTCTGAGAACAATTGACTACATGAGAGAGGCAGTAAGATCACTTGCCATCTGCCTCTGGGGACTGCCTGGAAAGACACGAACAAGACTTCAGAGAGTTGACATGTTCCCGTTCGCTTTCCTTCCTGACCTGATGGTTGGATCAACATTCACCCTAATGCTGCACACACACTCAACTTGCACCATACTATTACACGACCATTCGGTGGCACCCTCTGGGCCTCTCCGTTGGGCTTCTCGGTCCAGATTGCATTGGTCTCTGTGCCTTGCCACTGGTCCTTTTACCTTCCACATGGGCTTTTCCCTTTGGTCTTCCACCACCTTTGCTGGGTATCACCCTGTAGCTGTAGGTGTTGATTGTCGTAGGTGGCCTAGGGCTTTGGCTGTATGGTTGGGGTTTAGGTTGTTTGGTGGGGTTCTCGCTGCGGGTTTGGGCAACTGTGGGGGTCTGAGGTTTCTTTTGTGTTGATGTGCTAGGGTGGCTTTTCTTCACCATGTTTACCGTTTATATATACTACAAGTTGCGGGATGCGAGAGTATTTTTAAATGTGCGGGGTTTGTTCGGAGGGTGTTATGTTCCCGCGGTTTCAGTCCTGTCTGCCAGTGTGCATTCCTGTTAGGGCTTTATTGATGGTTTTTCTTTTGGCTGCTTGGGGCTGGAGTAGGGGGGGAGGTTTATGTTGTTGGCGATAGCTAGCGCTAGGACTCCGTTGCCATTACAACCACAGCAAAAGAAAAAACCACACCAAATCTTTTGCCGAGCTTCCACCTCATTGGTTGACAACCATTCCTCACCGCTTCACCCTTTCACTTTAAAGACTTTTCAACTACAAATCATCCCCCCTCATTTGTGTTTTATCACCTTTATCAACTGAGTCCCATTTCCCAACCCTCTGATGTCTAATAGACGTAGGGGCAGAGGGAGGGGTGCTGCAAACCCCCTTGCAGCCCCCTTCA
This sequence comes from Tuber brumale, assembly GCA_014065205.1. Taxonomy (NCBI): domain Eukaryota; kingdom Fungi; phylum Ascomycota; class Pezizomycetes; order Pezizales; family Tuberaceae; genus Tuber; species Tuber brumale. The sequence goes on along the minus strand of JACCEG010000006.1, from coordinate 420,001 downwards.
ACCCACCCATCCCACCTCCCAACCCAGCCTCGCCTGAGGACACACGCATGGAGGAAGAACCAGGCTCTCCAGTCCAGACTGTGCCTGCTCCCGCCTCTACCACCTCTACAGAAGATCA
>JACCEG010000006.1:392379-418779 GCA_014065205.1 Tuber brumale | reverse complement strand
GGAACAGGGCTGTTTAGGGTCTTTACTTTTGTTTCCTATATTTGTTAGGCATTTGGCGGCTTGGAGGATTTCCTTTTGTCATTATGGCTCATGAGCTGGCCCAATCGAACGTTGCTACCTTTCAATATGAGACGGGATATCTGACCGGCACCCTTGCGTGGTGTAATTTTTGTATGTTAGTTAGCTTCATAGCCGCTGCGGCTCCATAAGCGTAATGAGATATAATAATAATAATAATAACATAGCTAGCGCTGAATGCGGATGGTGTACCTTAAACACTGAACAAAACTGATGATAAAAAATAAAATAAAAGTCAAAATGACGCTGGCAATGAACTCCTCCTCTGTCTCCTCTATTTTCCCCATACTTGAAATCAACCCTCAACACTTGAACTTCACAAACCATCTACCTGCCCCTCTCCTCCGGCGACGGCTTCGGCCTCGGAGTTACGGCCATCTACCTCCATCCCTCACTGTCCTCTTCTCCTCTTTTACGAGAAGATGCTTTCCTTCTGCTGGGTTAGGGTGGCCTTTCGCGCTCCCTGTTCCCGCCCATTTCCTGGCTTAGTGAGGCCCCTCTACATGGTCAGCCACGGCTTGCTTCCCATGCTTCAGGTGGCTGGGAACACAGTTTGCAGTATGCGAGAACATTTCAGCAGGCCCACGGGTCGATCTTGCACCTCCACACAGTTGGCTTGAGCTGTTGTAACCCATCCACTATGTGACGCCATCTCTCGGAGAACAAGGGACTACATGAGAGATGCGGTAAAATCGCTTGGCTTCTACACTGGGGACTGACCAGCAAGACATGAACATGATTAGTGAGAATCGACATCTGCTAGTTTCTTTGCTGACCCATCCCGGCAGTTGGATCAGCTTGAACCCTACTGCTCCATCCTCTTTTGCTGTCACCAACAGGCGGCCCGCTTTCTCAGTTGCGCCGCGTTCTGCGATAACTTCTACGGTTTCAGTTGCCAGCACGTATACCTGGCATGGTTGTTGTGGGATCTGCTTTGCGCCCTTTTTTTTGTTTGTTTTCGAGATGTTATGGGCAGTTACCTGCCCATGTTTTACCCCTTGTTTCTTAGTTAGGCTTCTTCTATTTTCTTAGTTTGCTTGTGAGGTAGGGACGGGTTTTATTTTCGGGTGAGATGTGCAGTTAGGATCATACCATAGAGTCTTGGAGATATAGTCAGGCTTGGCGGCGGGAGGAATGGGCAGTGTTTATGCCATAGCTAGTGCTGCACACAAGTTCTTGTATCCTAAATAACAACAAATACAAGATGATAAAAAAAAAGAAGAAAAAAGAAACAAACAATTCCTGGAGTTGAGCTAATCCTCTGTCTCCTCCATTTTCCTCGCACTTGAAATCAACTCTCCACACTTGGACTTCACGAATCATCCACTCCGCCCTCTTTTCCAACGATTGCTGCGGTCTAGGAGTGACAGCCACCTACATCCTCCTCTCCCTGTCCTCTTATGCTTCTTACACTACACGGCTTTCCTCTCTCTAGGTTCCATTATACCCCCTGCGCTACGCGTTCTCGACCCTTCCCTCGCCTAGTGAGGCCCGGCCTCAAGGGTGGTGAGGATTCGTTTCCCATGCTTCAGGCGCCTGGGAACCTGGTTTGCGGAATGCGAGAACTATTCAACAGGCCTATGGATCGATCTCGCACCTCCCCACTGTCAGCTTGTGCACTGCTATGCCATCCACTAAGTGAAGCCATCTCTCTGAGACCCAGGTACTACATAAGAGATGCAGAAACATCACTTACCTTCTGCTACTGTGGACCGCCGAGTAAGAGACGAACACGATAACTGAAAGTTGACATGGTTGCCTTTGGTTTCCACCCTGTTCTGCCAGTTGTATCGACTTGCACTCCACTGCTTCATCGATTCTCGACTAGCACCTTACTACTCTATACTCTTTTGCTGTCGCTCACAGGCGGCCCCCTTTGCTCCATTGTGTCGCGTTTTCGGAAGACTTCTAAGGGATTCCACTGCTAGTGCATACATCTGGCTTCGTTGTTGTCAGATCTAGTTTTCTTGTTTTTCTTTTTGGTTTTCCATCATGTTCTGGGCAGTTACCATCTTGTATTTTCCTGAATGTCCTTAGCTATGCTTCACCTACTCTCTAGGTTCCCTTAGGAGGCAGGGACGGGTTTGTCTTTTGGGCGTGATGTGCGGTTGTGCCGATACTAGAGGGTCTTAGAGATAAAGTCGAGCTGGGTGGAAGGAGGAATGGGGATTGTTTATGCCATAGCTAGCACTGCATGCATGTTCTGGTACCCTAAATACCAACAAATATATAATAATAAAGAATAAAAAAAGTGAATAAAAAAAACCGAGGATATGAGCTCTTCACACTTTTTTCTAAGTTACTTTGTTACATATTACTTAATACTTTTATGAATATAACCCTTGACGCTCTTTACAAATACATACCTATAAGACAAGAACTCTACTATGGGCGCGGAGTTGGAGAAATTGTATGGCAGGCGATAAGGACTAAACACCTGAGAGTCTCTCCCACATTATCGCAGACATAGGCCTAAGAGCTGTCATCAGGAGAGAAAGACAAGAGAAGTATCGATTACCCATTGTGGAGAACAGCCGCCAGTTAGGTATCACGGAATTACTCAGCAATACTCATAGTGATACTTAGATGATACCAAGATGGACCACACTTATGAGAAGCAGTCCTGTGAGCTACCCCAGGTAGCAGGGGAATTACAATGAACAGTTTCACAACTCGGACAAACCCTCAGCCTGATAATATCTGTGGAACAGTCGGTTCACGAACAATCCAGCTCCCTGGAAGAAGAAGGCTAGAGAACGGATGGACCTGGACCAGCGGTAGGAGTAGGTGCGGCCCTAACACTGAGCCAAGCACTGGAAGCAGCTCTAGTGTTTATCTGTCAACAAATGGAACAAATCTGTCGCACCATAGGACGACACCAACCGAAAGTCTAACAACCAGAAACATATGCGGGTGATGGGAGTCAGCACAGAATCTGGCTGCCTGAACTAATGATGAACTTCAGTGCAGGGGAATGGCAGAATGGATACAACATGGAGAAAATTGTTTAGATCTCCAGTCACTTGAGGATAGACCACAGCAAATGACACATACCATACACAGATAGAAATAAACTAACAGACAGACACAGCTGGCACAACTTCAAGGAACCCATCAAGAAGGAATTCTGAGAAGTGGACCCACGAGGAGTGGCTGGGATCAAAGTGAAGAATCTGGAGGAAGGATCCAAGTGGATGACAGATTATGGGAATGAGTGCAGGCTCTACCAGATAAAGGCTATGCAGGATGATGCTACTGCATCGGAATGCCTATACACGGGCAAGTTAGAAATATTGCAAAAACAATTTAAACACTACTACTCAGCGGTCAATACCATCAAAGAACTGGCTCCGTGAGCGATTCTCAAAGAAACCAGATTGGAAGTTCTAAGAAACCTGAAGAATGAAACGTACAGAAAGACAAAGGAGACCTACACTTCGAGGAATACCAATGGAATGTTTAAACTGGCATGACAAGCATAAAGAGGAACCTCCCGGCCCACCATTGATCGACAGGTGGAAATAAATAAGGTACAGACAAGACAACCTCTGGGTCTGTCCAATGAAAAATACAGAAAATCAAGGGATTAAAACCTCTGCCTGAGGTATGGAGGAAAAGGACATCAGATCTGGGAATGTCGAAGCAGACCAGACAAGGGGTGGAAGCTGGTCACGCCTCTCCTAGCTAACAATTGGTATAAGCAACAGAAAAGGACCAACTGGAGGGAGACGATGATGGAGGATGAGCAACTGGAAAAAGAAGATAGTTCCCAGTAAGAGATGGTCTTGAGGACAAAAAGGGGAGGAAAACTATGGTGAAGAATTGAATGCACGAGAAAGGATGAAAGAACATCACAATGGTAAACTACTACATGGCACTGCGGGAGGAAGAGGGAGATTATATCATGATCAAGATGACACTATATGACATGAAAAAGAAAGGCACTAGAATACACGTGATGCACGACTCAAGGGCAATAGAGGATTTCATCAAGAAGAAAATCTGCGTTAAATACCCCTACCCCCTGCTTCCGACAAGAAAGAAGAGAGAGGTTTGTCTACCAGATGGAAACCTCCGCACTCTGGGACCAATAACCCATACAGTGCAGGTACCTGTGGCTATAGGCAGCCATTGGAAAGAGGCGACCTTCCAGGGAGCAAACTTAAAGAACCAGGAGCTTGTTGTAGGGATGCCATAGTTAAGACAACACAATCCCATGATCGACCAGGATAACAACAAGATTGGATTCACCAGCGAACAATGCACGACAGGTTGTCTCAACTGTTCACAGGTGGTGTACACGACACCAGAGAGAGAGGCACAAGAGGAGGATCTGGAAGCTCGGTTCGACCAATTGAGGGAAGAACCATGCAGGAGAATCAGATTCCAGAGATTTCATGGCAAGGCTTAGGCACCAAGAAAAGGCTGAAAGCAAGTAGCAGTTTACGAGCTATATGCTAACGAGAACAAGACGATCAAAGCAAGAGATCAAGAGAGCATATCTACATGTATTGCAATAGGACTACCTCCCAGTACCTTGGGACAGATAGCACTATGCAGCAAACTGGAAGTCAAGAAACAACGCCTTACCAACGTAGGAGTCATTGATGCCAACTATACTGGAGAAATCAAGCTGGTCTTAGCCAACTATGGAGATATAGACTGAGAAATTTGACAAGGAGATTGGATAGCGCACCTTATCCGCAACAAGATCAGCAAGGAAGTGATGCATGAAGTGTGAGAACTTCATGATACAGAAAGAGGAAAGAAAGGTTCTGGTAGTACAGATGACCTGAAAACCCAGAATGCAGAAGCGGCACAGATTCAAGAAATATCAATGCATGCATTTGGCAAATATTGCAAGTGAGGAGACCTTACCTGAATCTTCAAATGGAATCTAAAAGAAGAAAAGCTGGAACTGGCAAAAATCAATATCAACACCGAGCTGGCAATATAGCAAAAGCAACAACGGAAGGAAAAGGGGTGGTACATCACATAATACTGTACAAATATACCAGTTTACAAACATATTCTAGGAAAGGAAGGCTGACAGGCTACCAGCAAGAAGTCGATGACAGAATCACAAGATCCACATCGAGAAGGAGGAGAAAATGAAAGAAAAAAAGAGGATCTCATATCAACACCTCTACCCACTGGGAGAAAAGGAACTGGAGGTATTACGACAATACATACAACAAAACATGAAGAAAGGATTACCAATCCTACTTGTCAAGAAAAAGGAAGGAAAGATGAGGTTATGGGGGAACAATTGAGCAATCAACTCGGTAACGAGAAAGGACTGATATCTACTACTGCTGATAGGAGAAGCACGGGATCAGTTAAGGACGGTGAAGTACTTCACCCAGCTAGACATCAAGGACACCTATCAAAACATCTGGACAAGGGAAGGAAACAAATGGAAAACCAGCTTCCCGACAAGAGACGGGATGCATCAATACTTGGTTATGCCCTTCGGGCTAACTACTGCACTGTCCTCATTCCAACAAAGAATCAACCAGGTATACAATAAATTCCGAGACATATGGTACATTGTCTACCTAGATGATGTCCTCATATATTCGGAAAATATGAAACAATACCAGTGTGACGTCAGAAACATCATGAACGAGATTCTGAGATCATAGATGAAAATTTAACTATCTAAAAGCAAATTTCACAAAATGGAAACGGAATACCTGGGATTTGTTATCAAGAGGAAAGGAGTCCAAGTGGAATTGGTCAAGACAGCAGCCATATCAGATTGGATGAAGCTGAACAACAAAGTGGACATGCTATATTTTATGAGATTCTGCAACTTTTGCTGAAGATTTATCAGGGGGTTGAGGAGCATGGCAAAGCCAATGTATAACCTAACGATGAAAGATGTCAATTGGGAATGGGGAGAAAGGGAGCAAACAGAACACGATAATATATGGACCAAAATCACAATGGCACCAATACTGGTGCTGTTTGACCAGTAAAGCAAAATGACTAGCGAGACAGACGCATCCAAATACCTCTGTTCTAGGACCCTATCTCAGAAATATGAAGGGAGGAAATGGTGCCAGGTATGCTACCGGTCGAAAACAATGATACTCGCCGAGTGCAACTACGATGTTGGGAACAAAGAACTATTAGAGATAGTTCAAGCGCTCAGGAAACAGAGAAGATACATAAAGAACAATGATCGCCAAGTTTGAGTCCTGATGGACCAAAAGAACTTGGTCCCGTTGATGACTACAAAGTAGCTCAATGAAAGAAAATCAGGTAAATGGAGACCCTGAGTAAATACAAATTGAAAATCGGGTATCGACGAGGCAAAGAAGTAGGAAAGCCCGATGCCTTGACGAGGATTGCCAGCGACAAACCACAAGATAAGGAGGCCGTGAGAATCCAGCCGAAAAATAGATCACTGCTCTGCCTAAAATGCTTTGAATGCATGGAGATGACAGAAATCCCGGACAAGAATGATGAATAATTATGGCAGGCGTCGGAAGAAGAAAAAGAATTTCCAGGGAAAAGAGAAACCCTGGTAACAGGAGACAAGGAAATGAAATGTGTGGCCTTAGGGCTATGAGGGTGGAAGGACCACTATCTTGGGTACAATGGAAAAATAGGGATACCGGACGACAAGAAAGATAAGGACAAACCTAATCAAAAGAAATCCCAATAATAAACCGGCAGGCAACTGAGGAACAGTTAAAACAAGGAAATTGATCTCGTGGAAATGCTATGTGCCAGGACTGAGGCAATTAGGCAACTGAGGCATCAAGAATTGTGACATATGCCAGGGGACGAAAGTGGTATGAGATGCACCATATGGATTATTGAAACCCAATGAGGTCTCCAGAAAGCCATTGGCATCCATATCTATGGAGGTCATAACGGATGTGCTAAAGGCACACAGTTATGACTTGATGCTGGTCATGGTGGATCGCCTGCCGAAAATAAGGCATTTCATAGCAGTACAAATGGATATGACAGTAGGGCAGTTCGCAACAACATTCATCAAGGACATCTTTCGACTCCATGGACTACAGAAAGATATCATCACCAATCGTGGATCCATATTCACATCAAGAATATGGAAGGAGATAATGGAACAACTTAGAGTCAAGAGGAAGCTATCCATGGCCTTCCACCCGCAAACAGATAGACAAACAGAATGAACCAGTGGCATATTGGAACAATACCTGCCAGCATATATCAACTATCAGCAGGACAATTGGGACCAGTTACTGGTGATAGCAGAATTTTGATACAACACTAGTTAATAAGAAACAATTCAGGCAACACCACTCTATGCAAACTATCGCCTCAACCCAGAATATCAGGCTATAGGTCACACGATCGAAGGACTTGTGGCAGTGAAAGGAGATATAAGTCAATTACACAACGCCCAGTGGGCGGAAATGACAACAGCGCAATTAAAACAAAAAGAAAACTACAATCAATACAGAAAATCAGATCCAAACCCACAACGAGGCGATAAGCTGTGGCTGCTACCATGGAATACAGGGACAACAAGACAATCCAAGAAATTGGATTAAAAGAAAATGAGATCATTCGAGAAATTGGAAAGGATAGGCAAACAAGCATCTAAATTCGACCCCCCCCATCGATGAAAATACACAATACAGTCCATATCTCGCTTTGGGAACTTAAAGAGAACAACAAGCTTTCTGCGCAGGCGATTACGCCTCCTCCGGCTATCGAACTAGATGGAGATTCCAAATACGAAATAGAGAAAACAATAGACTCCGTCTTACCCTACGGTAGTCTGCAATAACGTTCTAAGTGGACTGGTTATTTGGCTGAACATGATTAAAAGTGATACCTAGCTACCAACTTGACCAACGATCAAGATACCCTCTAACTCTTGCACTAACGCTACCTATAGAAGCTGTCAGCCAAACGCCGATGATGCTATGGAAGACTTCCTAATTATGGGTAGCCCAACGAGTCCTCCATCTGACACAGCCAAGTTCACTACAGCAGAAGAACAAATCAGGATCAAGAAAGAGGAGAGGGAGAAGGCTATCGAAGCTGAATAGGCTAAGGTGGTCAATGACAAGGAAAGAAACCATGTGGTCTATCACTGGATCGCATGTACCGATGACTGGTGCCCATTGTACCTAGAGTTAAAACAACGAAGCAACTTCTTCCCAAGCAAGATGTTGGTGACATGCAGGTTGCCACCAACCAGCCTGATTCAGGCTGAATAGGCAACATAATCACAACCTCTGCCCTATGCCCCCACACACCAAAAAATATCCTAGCAGAACTGCATGCGCAAATGCTGCTACTACTATAGGAGAGAGCAATGGAAGGCCAAGCAGGCAACCCAAAACCAAGAGGTTCTGAGGCCAAAACCTGGGAAGGTGAGATATACAAAAACTGTGGTGTCTAAAATGTGACTATGTCAGACTAGCTAGCGCCTAAGCTCATCGACCGACTGGATAGACGAGGAAATGAAACAGGATCAAGAAATCATTCCCCGCCTGGAGGATGAGAATAGGAAACTGCCGCAAATGATGGGCAGTGCTAGGAGAGTGCTAGAGATAGCGTGAATCTAGTATAACAAAAAGATTTCATGGGCGAATGAGGACCTGCGAAAAGAACAGCTCAAGTGAAGATCCATTATTGACCAGGTGTGAGGACACAGCCACAAGGCACGTGACCTGTACAAATGCCTCGGGAGATTTGTGGACCGTATTTATGATGAGAGGTTCTAAGCTCGAAGGGACTCGAGCTTAGGGAGAGAGGAGCAAATGTCAGGAATGTCGCTTAGCGAGGAAAATGTGTTCACATGACTAAAGGTTATGAGTCATAGTTATGTTATATGTCGCACATGACCTCATTTAGAGGTCATGGGTTTCACGCATGTGACCACTTTGTTCATAGGATTGGTTATGATGTTATATTACATTTCGCAAATGACCTCCTTTAGAGGTCATTGGTTTTGCTCAAGTGACCACTTTGGTCGTATGACTTGTTAAGGAAGGATTGTACATGACTTACAGTTGTGAGTTATATAAGGGGTGTGTGGCTTGAGGAGTGAGTCACACAGGTGTGAAGAGGGACTATATAAGGGGTCACTAGGAACCAGGAGATGAGCAGGCCACCCCTCGCACACTCTGGACTGTGAAACGCTTTGCATTTGGCAGGCCTCTGAACAGGTTCCCCTAGATACTCAGGGCTAACTATCCCACAGTAATCAACAAGGGGCTCCTTTCGCAGTCCTTTCCTAAGTTTCAGTCTTCTAGGCTCCCGATGATCCTTCGCAAGTTCACAGACATCCCCTGCACTCTCCGCGGAAGAAATCACTGTCACACTCAGAAACTTTTTGACCTCTTCTGCCCTTAGCCCAGACCAGATACCATCTTCTATCTGCAAGAGGGTACACTCCATGAACCCCAGCATCTTCACATCCCTCCTTGGCCCACTGGTTCTCTATGGGCACCATTTGCCATCACTGAAAAAAGCCAGTGGCATCGTGTTGGACAAGCCATGGAAAGTTTCTTGGGACACGCCAGCCTCATTCTGAATTATTGTCCTCTGGGAAACTGTCCCTGTGATTGTAGAAAGGATTATGGCAACGCCCCTCACTGCTCTCGCCTGCCTCTGGGGCCTCCTATCTCCACACTAGACTGGTTCCCTACTGGGTTTGAGCACCTGTGACGTATCGGCGACTCTATCCCATGAAGTTCAACTTTTCATACGTCCCAAACTCAAGGTCTCAACCCGCTTCCTAGACATAAGAGGCGGTTTCGACAATGTCCCTGGCCCCTCACTTTGCGCAATTCTTGCCATTAAGGCAGTCAACCTGCACATGGTCTTGTTGATAAGGTACTTCCTCCACAGCGGCTCCTGCCGCCTTGTTTTCCAGGGGGCTCCCCAGATATTCTCACCAGTTTCGGTCTGCACCCCTCAAGGGTCTCCGATTTCTCCACTCCTGTTCATCACCTATGTCTCAACCCTTCACTTTCTGGTCCCCCGGGGCCTAACTTTCTCCTATATGGACACCTTCGCAGTCACTGTTTCCTCTAGCTCGTACCATAGAACTGCTCAGAGGCTACCAGGAGTTACCAGATCACTCCATGTAAAGAAGAAGAGGTTAGGCGTATCCTTCTCAATCCTGAAAACAGAGCTCATGCACTGGACACCTCCGGCGCAAAAGGTCCCACCTCCCCCGAACCCAGTACAGCTGGAAGGCCTCTTCCGGCACTCCTCCAAACTGATCCAGTGGCTTGGCTACTAGTTCGAAGCCTCTACCACTTCTTGCTCGAAGGGCACCACCTCACGATTCACAAGAAGGCTTGCCCTAGCCCCACCGGCTTTTGCGACAATTCAAAGACTCTCCCGGCTTGGCAAGGGGCTCTCCCCATTTCTGTGCCACTGTCTGACTTCCTCCCTCATTTCCCTGATCCTCCTCTATGGAGAGGACATCTTCTCGCCTAGCTTCACCCTCCTGGATCCGATGTCTATCTTTCGGAGAACTGTCCAAAGATAGGTGACAAATTGTTTCTCTTCAACCCCGATCGGCATCCTTCCACGCATGTTGGTTCTCCCCTTCCTCCTATCATTGATCCTCCACTGGCAGAGACAAGCTGCTGTCCACCTCGTTTGCCTCCCGCTGGAGGCCAACCTGGCAACTGCGAGACGCCACTCTTCCTTCCCGATCTCCCTCCCCTTGCGGGCCTTGGAGGACCATCGCCACTTCTCCCGGGGCCTGACATCAGTCGATACTCCCCTTCTCGGGAACCCCAAACACCCCTGTCCTCCTATAAGACAACCCCTACCCCTGGACGTGATCGCACACTATACTCTGCCCTTTATCAGCATACTCTGTCCCATCCCAGTCACCTCCATCGACCTCCTGCAACCAGACCAGCTGTTTATAAGTGGTGGGGTCCCCTCCCATCAATCGATCAAGATGACCATGAAAGCGGCACTTACCAAGGATTGGGCTACCCAGTTACCCCCCCCACCCAGTTACCCCTATGTTCCGACTCTCTCGCCCCTACCATTTATGGGCCTTGGGAGATTTATCGCCAGCACAAGCCACCAGAAGCGCCCAGGCAAGAGCTACCTTCCTGTCCACTCCTCCTGGTTCACTGGCAACCGCTCTCCCCTCTGTCCCTTCTGTGAGGAGGACGAGGAGGACTTCACACATGCCATACTGTACTGCGAGTCCCGCCTAGTACCTCATGAGCGCCAACTCCGTGGGTTCCCTGACGTTGGCAAGGAGAGCCCACTCTGGGCCTATAATGACGCCTTGCACTCTTTAGCCAGATACGTGCATGTAATGGCCACTGGATTTCCCCCAGGCATGCTGTCTGCGTCCTGGCATCCTGCCACCGCCTCCTCTCCACCCCCAGAGCTTCTGTTCTATGACTTCAATCCTTGAGACAGGACGCCCACTATTCCATTGTGTCCACTCCAGCAGGGTTTTTTCCTTTCTTGCCTTTGCTTTTGTTTTCTTTTCCATTATAATCTTTGTATTTATCTTCTTTACTTCCACGGGAATTGGTGTTGGCTATCTGACACGACTTGGAGCATTTTACCACTGGGTACGGATTGTTTCTTTTGTGCTTCTGTGTTTTAAGATTGAGGTTTTGTTTATGCCATACCTAGCACTGCATGCAAGTTCTTGTACCATAAACAATGAATATATGATGATAAAGAAAAAGAAGAAAAAAAAACAAAAAATACCAGTGGATGAGCTCATCCCCCATCTCTTCTATTTTCCTCGCACTTGAAATCAACCCTCAACACTTGGCCTCCACAAGCCATCCACCCCTCCCTCTCATCCCAAATGGCTGCGGGCCAGGACTGACTGCCATCTCCATCCTCCCCTCTCTGCTCTCTTCTGCTCTGTTCTGCTTCTCTAAGCGTCATGGCTTTCAATTCTTTAGGTGCATGTATGCCTCTTACGCTGCCTGTTCTCACCCCTTTTCTCGCTTAGCGAGGCCTGTCCTTAGGGTCAGTGACCACACGTTTCCCATACTTCAGGCGGCTTGGCACATGGTCTGCAGTACCCGTGAACATATTACCAGGCCGACAGGTCGATGTCGCCTCACCACACGGTTGGCTTAAGCGGTGGTAACCCATCCACTAAGTGACGCTATCTGTCAGAGAATATGGGACTATATGAGTGATGCAGTAAAATCACTTGCCTGTTGCCTGTGGGGACCGCCGAGCAAGACACGAACATGATTACCGAGAGTTGACAAAGTCGCTTTTGGTTTCCACCCTGTTCAGTGGGTTGAATCTCCTTGCACCCTACTGCTACTCCCACTCCCGGCTTACACCCTTCTGCTCCACCCTCTTTCTCCGCCCCCGACAGGCAGCCTTATTTCTCAGTTGCGTCACGTTCCGGTATGACTTCTTCCATTGTCTGCTGCCAGCACGTTTATCTGGCTCAGATTGTTGGGAGATCTACTTTGTCTGTTTTTCTTTTGCTTTATTTCTGAGATGTTCTGGGCGGTTACCTTCTTATGTTTTCCTGCTTGTTCTTAGTTAGGCTCCACCTATTCTCTGAGTTCGGTTGCAAGGTAGGGCCTGGTTTTTTGTTTTGGGCGCCCCATGAGGTTAGGCTCATACCAGTAGGTCTTGGAGATATGGTTGGGCTGGGCAGCAGGAGGAATGGGTATTGTTTATACCATAGCTAGCACTGCATGCAATTTCTTGTACCCTAAATAACAATGAATACATGATGATAAAAAAATGAAACATGATAAATGAAAAAAAAATGAAAATAAAAGCCTTGAGATGAGCTCTTAATGCTTTATTCTTTGTTACTTTCTTACATATTACTTTATGCTTTTGCGAATATAAAACCTTTCCACTCTTTCCTAATCCTGACCTACGAGACTCGAACTCTACTCTCTGAGTAAAGTTGGAGAAAGAGTACGACCATCAATAAGGACTAGGGACACAAGAGTCTCTCCCACCTTATTGTAGGCATTGGCCTAGGAGCTGTCATTGTGAGAGAATGAGAAGAGAATTATCGGCTACCCGTCACTGAGAACTGCTACTGGTTAGGGATCAAAACATCTCACAACATACTAGGTCACCAGTTAAGGTCCAATCCTCTCTGAAATCTTTTCCTTTGTCTACAAGTCTAATACACTCTTCCCTTCGCTGTCTCTTAGCTGCGTCTGTTGCGTTAGCTGCCAGTCTCTCATTCCAGAATTCAGGCTTAAATTGCTTTATACCTTTTTGTACGATAGTGGCTTTGATATTAGAACCATTTCCAGTACTGCTGAAATGTCGTACCAATGTTCCTTGTCTTTATCTGATGCTTGTAGGTCACTGATGCTCGACTCCTGTTCTTTGACAATCCAGAATCCTGTCACTATATCAGTGCTTCTGAATCCCCTGGTTCCAAGTTCTCAGTCTTCTAGGTTATCTACTACCATCCTGTCTGAGGTGTAGATTTTTTCTACCACCAGTTGGTCTATGCCATCACCTATTTTTATCTGGCTATGCAGGCCATTATGGTTGAAAACTATAACCTTGAGTTTACCGGTATCAACAGCATCGATTACATCTGCTCCAGTGGAGACTCCACTTCCAACCACTAATACATTTCTTAAAGCAACTCTTCTGTATGTTCCTTTCGGTAGCCCTATGGCTACCCCAGTTCTTATTAATGCTTGTCCATTATTCCGGACAATGTCATCCTCTATGGTGTATAGATCATGCCCTGCTGCCATTCTTGAGCCATTTGTTAGCAAATTGGCTAGTATTCTCAATCTCTTAACCCGGATGATGGGTTCCTTTCTGCCTCTTCGAGGGTCTAAGTCTCAATCTGTTTCTGCATCCCTGTTTTCTATTTCCTCGCCTGAACTCGCTACTCGCAATACTAATTAATTTTCTCTTCTTAAAGTTTATTGTTTACTGTGTGTAGATTCCTCCTCTACAGAGTACTCTGACTGTCTGCTCCATATGTTAAACTTTCCACCCTTTGTACCAGGTCAGTATACAATATGAAAATTATATTTCCCTGACTTCTGAGCCCATTGAATTTGACCGCTACTCTAGACTTTCAAGGAGAGCAAGTATTGTAGGTTTTGATGGTCAATAAAGACACTCAATGCCCTTTCCATTCCAATCATATAGGGTCTCCATTCCTGGAAGTCTTCGAGGATCGCAAGAAGTTACTTATCATTAATTTCTTATCTTGTTTCCCTGAATTTATATTTTGTGAATAGAACACTACATGATACAGCATTTTGGCAAAATGTTCAGAAAAGAAGCAACAGTGTGTGAAATCAGAAGCGTCAGTTTCTCCAACTGGTTTCTCTTTCTGGGACGTGGTGGTAGAGTATGGGTACTGCAGTCAATTGGTGCTTTAGCTCTTCAAAAGCCGTATTATTCTCAACTCTCCACTTACAATCCTTTGGATTTCCTAGTAGAGTTACAGTTATCAGTTTGCAGATAGCGGAAAAGCTTTTTATAAATCCTCACTAGAAGTTAGTAAATCCAATAAAGACTTGCACATTTGTGACTGCCTAAGCTGATTTCCAAACTGTTATTGATTGCACCATTTGGATGCTCAGGGAGACCCTGTCGACCGCCACGATATGGCCTATGAATTCTACTTCCTTGGTATGGAAGGTTGACTCTTTTAGCAATACCACTAATTGAAAGTGAGATAGACTTTGTAACACCCCTTTACCAGTATCAATGTGTTCATTTTCATCCTTTGAATATATAAGGACGTAGTCACAGTAACGTACAACTCCAACATCAATGTATTTCTTAAGTACTTGGCTTATCATATCTTGGAAGGTTGCCGGAGCATTGACCAATCTTAATAGTGTAACCTGATATTGGTAGTGCCTATATCTCATCTGGAAAGCTGTTTTCCATTTATCTCCTTCCTTAATCCAAATCAAGTTATAACCATCTTTAAGGTCTAACTTGGTAAAGATCTTGGCACTGGCTACTTGGTCTCCAGATTCGCATATTAATGGAAGGAGATTTTTGTTGAAGATGGTAATCTTATTTAAATTTTAGTAATCCACAACTAGGCATAGTCTGCCATCAGGTTTAGGTACCAAGAATATAGGTGCTCATGTAGGAGATTGATTCAGGTAATCTTTCTCTACTTAATCATCATTTCCAAGGATTCTCTTAAAGCCTTAAGCTGTATTTCAGATAGTGGATATATCGGTCACCAAGAGGGTATTGATTCTGCAACTAATTTAATTTCCTGGTCGAAGATTCTTCTTAGAGCTAGTTTTTCTACCATCTGGGCTTCAAACAAAGGTTTGAAATGCCCCTATTCCTTTAGTAATAATTCGAGCTCAATCCTATTTTCGATAGTTCCGCTCTGTCTGATGCGACTAGCATTCAGGTCAGAAGTGACTGTTTCATTTTAATCGAAGATATTTGACATCCCTGCATACTGTTCTACACAGTTTCACAACTTTATCCGTTAAAAGTGCAATTTCCTGCATCTTACATTTGTGACACTGGGTGTTCATGATGCCACCCACCAAATGGAATTATCATTTCATAATGACCTGCTTTAGCCACTTCACACGACACTTCAGAGATGTGTTGTTTCTTTGCAATCTCTGATTTTACAGGTAGTGTACGATCCTTCCCTTCTGAGATAGCCGATGATTGATCAAAGTCTCAGATATTAACTGAATTGTTGCATTCAACTATAGAAACGCAAAGTCCTTCATCTAGGTCCTTATGGATAAGGAACACGCTAGATCCTGAGTCTAACAAGACTTTAACTTTTCATCACTAATCATGTATATGAAGGTCAGTGATCCCCGGCGGGCAGTTGTATTGTTTTAGTTTTGGCGCATCTAATTCCACATGATTAGTCCAGCATAGCTTTTCTTGATTCTTGCATTTACGCATCGTCGGTGTATGGTGTAGGTAACAAGAATTTTGTTATTATACCTAGGTAGTTTTGACCATTGAAGTCTCCGCAGACAAACTAGTACCTTATTTGCTCTAGCAATTTGGGTCTACATACTAAGCGGTATTTCACAAAACCCAATTGCACGCGGACGGTTTTCAGACTAGATGCCTCCTCCTGATACACCAGCCCTAAGCTTGGAGCAGATTTTCCGGCATTATTAGCCATTTTACTCACCGGGCATGGGGTACCTTTTTTACCAGATCCTTTCCCTCAGGATTTGCATTATTCGTCCAGCTACCTCAGAGTGGCCTTGCACACCCAAGCGGTATATTCCTCCCCAACACTCTGGTAAGATAGCAAGACAGTACATAAGTATAATACAATTGAGACTCATGTGGTAGGTGAAATGCCTTGCATTGGTTGTCCTCCAGTGGGTATTGTTATGAGATAGATCTTGTATTGCTATGTCCCAACTTTTTTGACATAGTAAATTGCTTGCACTGGAGTAGTGAGTGCCTACCAGGTGACTCACGGAACTTTGTACTGTTGGCTCTCGGGTTATCTGGGCATGTTACCTATCCTCTCTTAGAGTCAAGACTCTCCATATATTGATTCCTTGCGTTCATGCTCACAAGTCCCTAGTGGGGTCTCTTCCCTGGAGCCTACTTGCTTTGATCTTGAAAGGAAAGACTTGCTTTGCACCACTAGGACCTTTTTGAGTTTCGACTCCTATAGTTGAACATGGAATACTCAATCCCCGCACTTGTTGCCACCCAATATACTTCAGCCAGAGTGAGTTCTTATTTCAATTCCAGTTTTATATGGATACTAACTACCCCAATGTGATGGCCGCTGGTGCCGGTGAACTGACCATGGTCTGTTCCTTCTCGATCGCTGGTTCCCAGATCCTAATCATTCAGCTTAGTTGCTGGATGATAATGACTATGCGAGCTAATATAGGCTGTACAATAGCTCATCTTGCACGATCAATTCCTATTTTTATTGGTCTTGAAATAACCCTTGCCACTAATATATAGGCCTCTCCACAATACATTTGAGAAGTGTGGTTATTCTTTCCGCAATGTGTGCAATTCCTTTCCTGCCTACTGGTGTCTATAATACTTTATGGGATACCACTGTGAGGCTTGTCGAAGTTGGTGTGACTTGTCTTAGCCATGCCTCCGCACTTCCTTTTTGGCCATTCTGGCTTATACTCCTGTTTTTGTTTTCGTGGTGGGGCTCCACCTCCTTTGACATGAGGTTTGTTTGTCCTTTATCCCTTTGGTTTAAAGTCCTGTTTGTCTTCTCTTTTAACCTCAGAGACTATTTTTGACCTGGGTAGTTGGTGGCTTGTAATCCTTTTTCTGGCGCCAAGGGCTTCCTCTGATCGACCACAAGCACTTCGTGCCCCTCTTTATTCTTCATCTGTATCATAGGTCAGTGCTGACAACCTGGGAAACATTTGTTTGGAAAGTGTATTTTTGACTTCCTCTCTCCCAGAATCTGCCGTCATTTATGCTCTAATATTTAAATTGTCCATAAATGCAATGAATAGCTCAATACTGCCCTCTTACATCACCAGCTTCATATCTCTGAGCCCTTGTCTTTTGGCTTCTACTGGGGTGAAATGTTTGATCATGTTGTGTTCAAAACGTGTCCATGTAGCCAATCCTGGCAGGTGGGATTCACCCTGAAGTCCATCCATAGCCTCACTGTACCAGACAGTATATGCGAAGACTACGTCTCTCTTCGAACAGTTGAGCTTATAGATAACTAGATCACGAGTATTGTCCCAGATTCAGGGATTTCTTTCGAAATTGTCGGTACATATATAATTCAGAGATCTTTGTTGGAAGTGGATTTGGCCTCCAAGAATGGGGGTGGTTCTGATGGTTGCCTAATATTTAGTACCATCGCATTGGCAAGTGTCTCGGCCATACCAGACTGTTCTAGCATCTGTCCTCAATGACCACGGCCAGGAATTCCTTTTGTGCTCCTCCTCCCCTTACTGCCGCCACTGTTACTGCCACCTCCCGGACCCTCAGGACCCACTCCCCGCCCCCCTGAGTGGGATGCATTAGGTGCTTCTTTACCATTCCGCTTTGCCCTTCGTGTTTGGGGGGAATAGTAGTCCTCAGCATTGGCCTCTGCTGGTACTGAATATAGTGGTACGAGATCCGATCTTGTGGGTTTCTTTGTTCTACTGTGCAATTCATTTATAGCTTTTACTAAGGTTCTGAATGATTCATAGGTATCCCCAGCCATTTTGGTTTATTCTCTTGGCAACATTTGGATGTTATTTCATTGTTCATTCATCTTGTCGCATATGTCCAATAGCGACACTGTGAAGCCTTTATCTCACTCCAATGTCTGATCTCGAAAGAGGTTGAACTCGGTACGTGGTTCTGAAACCAATTTTCTTAGAGTTTGGTCTGATGCAAGTCCTTTCTGTCCTTGCTGACTGTAACTACCATGTACTGGAGTAGTTATATTTTCATAGGCTTCTAACAGCAGATTATGTTTGGCCAGTCTTACTGCCACATCATGGAGAATTGCTGCTTGAATCTCCTTCACCTCGCACTCTACTGCCGTTAACTGTATCAGTAAGATGGCAATCTCATGGTCTTGAAGGTCCCGTCCCTCCTCTAATTTCCCTTGTACTTCCATCAACTTTAGTGGATTCTCTTGAGTTGCACCTCTAAGCATAGTAAAGGCAATGTGGGCAGAGTCAATGGAAGTATCAATATCTTGCCGAATTCGTACAAGAGTTATCCTTCGGTGTTTGGGCAAATTCTTCTAGTTGCCCTCATATTCTTTTGCAAGGTTAGGGGTTCCGGATCATGGTAAGCGGTGCATACTAGATAAACTAGATGATCATTGCTTTGGTAGAATGTCCGTTGCTCTTTGA
The DNA here is from genome assembly GCA_014065205.1 of Tuber brumale. NCBI lineage: Eukaryota > Fungi > Ascomycota > Pezizomycetes > Pezizales > Tuberaceae > Tuber > Tuber brumale. The sequence continues at coordinate 399,901 of JACCEG010000006.1, read as the reverse complement.
AAACTTCGGGTAAGGGCCAGAGATTGACTAAAGTAAGAGGAATCGCTTGGAAAGGAGACAGCTACAAACTGAGCCAAACTCAGGTCATTGGAGACATCTGGCCTTGTATCCATTGGTTCCCTTTCCATAATCTGTTTTGGTCATTTTGGACTTGTTGGTGTATCTGCCATTCTGGTGAACGGTTTTTCTGCTATCTTTAACCCTAACACTACGCCGCCGAGCTCTGAGTCTGATACCTCATGCCAATATTCTCAGACTCCTCTGCAAGGTTTGAGGAATTTGATGAATCATAGATGGTGAACCAGGTATTGATTTGGAGATAGCATGAAAGGATTGAAGAGATCCGATTCTGAGTTTAGAACCTGGATTTCTTTTTTCTGAAGGTTTAAAATGTACTTCTAGTACATATATGCGTTTTTAGGCTCAAGTCAAAAGACTGGTTTATTCTTGGCTAAATGAGTCTATTTGCCGCTTTATATAATACTGGGTACTCCATTCAAGGAAGTCTTCTGACTTGGTTGAACTCCATGTCAAGTTTAGATTGAGCCCAGTACGATATATGTGATTGAACTGATCTCTTCTTCATATCCTGCAAGGTATTGTGAACCATGTGGGTTCTGAAGTTTCAAAGAATTCAGTTGCGAGAAGCTCAGTGTCGAATATTTCAATAAATGTATGAATGCAAGTGGACGGTATGGTTCTTTGAAAATGTAATCCTAGAGTGAAGTGAGCGTGGAGTTTGAACTGCACTCACAGTTCACATAGTCAGCCTGTATAACTGAAGAACTATCAATATACTATTAGGCAGATGTCAAACACTAGTATAACTGACAGAGATACGCCAAAATATTTGTTCGTAGAATCGGTCGCGGAAGGCTGGTGTTGACAAAAATAGGTAAAAGTAAAGACTAAAATGCAAACAAGATTTTATTGGTAAGATCTCTTCTCCACTGCTTGATGATGTCTATAAAGCTCAGGAGGCACTTGGATATTTATATCCGCGGTCTGCGTGTTCCAGGACTCCTTCTAACTACAATGCCTGTGAGGTACTACTCTGGGTTTAATACGCAAGGGTCCCAAATCTTACGACTCAGAGCAACATTTGACCCTGAAACTTCTCGCACCTGTTCACGATTATGAAAATGTATTCCTCAATTGAGATCACTGCGCTATTTGTTATACCAAACTGTGGTCTACCACTTCAGGGTCTACATAGACTATTATATTGCTTTACTGTTGTTAACTATCATTCCAGTAGCCTCTTCGGTCATGAAGTGATCAGTTTCATGCCAGCTCCCCTAGTGTCAATCATAAGACTATGCCCAACATATAAATGTCTTAATGGTCTTCGACTTATCTAAGTCTTCCGGCTTGACCGTGGTTCCCCTTTATCTTCCTGCCTCCATAGACGAGTCCTATTTCTAGGACCAAGCAACCTACAGCTAATCTCAGAAGGGTATGGGTGGATTCAGCATGTACTCATTAGCCTTCACTATAGAGGCAACCCCTAATAGTCTTTCGCTAAAAACGTCTCATCACCTTTGGCCCAATGTTTTGGATGTAAAACCATGAAGCCTACCATCTTAATGCCCCTCTCACGCAATTCTTCCATTTTACATCCCAGATGTCGCCGAATGTCCTCTGTCATATATCTTGTCAACAGCACGCATTCAGATGGCCAGCGGTGACGCATATGGTGTCATGAAGTGTGCTTCATTGATGTGACCTTTTAGTTATAGGACGTAACTCTTCGAATCTCACTAATGATGTTCAGACTCCAAAAGGGTGCCACCACAAGGTGTTGGCTTCCATAATTCGATAGTCTGTGTGCAGTTACCCTACCGTGAGGTCTGTGCACTTTTTTGTCTCAGATTTCCATATGCCTAACAGTTATAACTGGTTATAAAAGTGGTATTTCCTTAGTAGGCTTTGGCTAAGCACGAATTTTGATGCCATATTCTTTCTGAGTTCTTACGTTAAAGCTTCTGATACTTTGCTACAGTGGTCTAGACAATACCAGGGTTCTACTGATCTAAAGACTGTATCCCTGGCACTAACAACCATGGGGTTAGAGACTGTTATGCAAGTCACGTTACTTAGCGAAACTTTAACTGGGTATTGACATTGAGAACAGATTACTTTAGCTCCCTCGAGATACAGCTTCCAATACTTTAGCTCTAAGGCCAATACTGCAAAGTTCTCAGGTTCATGGAAGGCCTGGACCTATGGTGAAGGAAAGTACCCCCCCGTGTCTGAGTCCCACCCCCCCTCAAGCGCCGCCTCCCCCAGTGCAACTGCCACATACGCTCAAGCCACTACCACATTGGAAAGAAGCAGAAGGAAGAAGAAGTCTGCCAAGTACGCGACTTCAGCTGCCCTGCTTGCATCTGGGATGGGCATGTTGTCCCCGACTATGGGACCGAAGACCCTTCCCATCGATGCGTGGACGTCTTTGGTACCATTCTCCTAGCCCCTACTCTATGACTAGTCTACCCATAAAGTAGCCTCCCTCTTCGACATTGTTATATGAGTTCTGTGTGATGCGAACTACTCTTTTCCCTTTTGTTTCTTTGCCTAGGTCAACAACATAGGTACAATTATCCTCTTAGTGCTCTCCCGGCCCATACCCGCTGCCAGCAACCATCCCTCCTATGACGACCTTACCGTGAAGCTCAACCAAAGTTTGCCAGTTGGTAATGCCTTCTGGCATCCTTTCTGCCCAGCTGCCCCATGAGCTGCAACTTACTGTCCACTGACTCCTAATTGCATACCTTGCGGCCAGTGACGAAGACCTCCTCTACTCCATGCAGAGCACACTCCTGAACAAGAAGATCATCCAAATCTTCTCTGCCCGATATCTCAACCCAGACTGCCCATCCAGGGTCCCAAAGTCTGCCACCTCAGTAGTTGTGACAGTAGCCCTTGAGGATGAAGCCAAAATGCTGGGAAACACCTTCCTTTACTATAATCTCTACAGGATCAAATGGGCTTACTCAGCTACAACCCTCACTCAGTACTATAACTGCTTGAGCAATGGCCACCACTTGGCAAGATGCACGCTTGACCACTAGAACTGCCCAATCTGCTCCCTTTCCCACAGAAAAGAGGCACAGAGATGCCAAAGTCTAACTTGTAACAAAGGTGGGAATCTCCCCACCATTGACGCCTACTGCTCCACCTCACCCCTATGCTGTGCTCTCTGCAATAGAGACCACCCTGCTTTGGCAGTGAAATGCCACACAAGACCTCCCCTTTTGGTCTCCACAAGTAGTACCCTATCCCACAGAATAAAGACAATATAGATTTGCAGGATGACCCTGGCACGTGCTCTTCTACTGCAACAAGATCTCTCCTTCCTCTCTTCCATCCTACAATACCGCATCTTAGGGCTTTTCTTACCACCCCTAAATGTCCCCCTCTCATAGCCCCACAACCCTCCAGAGACTCACTCCCAAACTCGTGATGGCAGCAGACTCCCACTGCTATCCCACAGCCTCAAATACCCCATGTCGTGTAATATCTGGTCCCCCCTTCCTCTGGGCGTGCCTTGTAACATATGGCCTCCAAAAATTAACTATCCATTCCTCCACGACACTTCCTGGGCCACTGGGATGTGTTCTAATCCTTATTTAATTCATCTGATGTTCTTTCTTTTTCCTCCTATTGAAGTTGCTATCCAAGAACCTCTGCTGTTTCGTGGCCATCTCATGTCCTTTACAGGGTATAGGGTATTTGCCTTATTCTGCCCCCTGGCTGTCAAACTAATAGTGGCATCCTATCTCCTCCTGGAACCTTCTTCTCATCTCTCTGTCCTGCCTGCATGCTCTCCATGTAATAACTAGATGGCGATAGACTTCTCCTCCCCTGCCACCCTTTTTGCTTGTTTCACCACTTTGCTAAGGGTTACCAATGTTTACCACACCTACAACATCATTCATTCCGCATGAGTAGTGCATCCTAAGACTGCTTTCCCTCGCTCGTTGCGGCCCACATTGGTCCTAGATGATTTCAAGCTCTATCGCACTCTGTCACACCTATGAAGAGAATTCTCGGTTGCAGAACTAGAGTCATCTACCCCATACTTCAAGAAACTAGTCCACGAAGGATACTCTCTCATAAACATACCCAGTACCCCCACCTACTTCCCCTTTGCTGCACTCCAAAGGCTCTCTGTACTTGGACAAGCATTTGCCAATGACACCCTAGCACCAGATTTTTAAAGCTGGACCACCCTCCTATATATCTCAGATTTGGACCACATTCTAATCCTGGTTACCCTCTGAGCACTGATAAAGAGGATGCCCCCACCCTCTCCAACCTAGTCAAAACTCAATTGTGAGAAAATCTAATCTCAACTAAACAATATGATATTTGCGGCACCTCCAGTCCTCTCCACTCCCAGAGGCCTAACAAGCTGGTTCAACCTAGCACTGGCTCAGCTTGTAACGACACTCCATTCAAGCACTTTCCTGAATAGACTAGTATTCATTACACAGCCTTTGGGGTCCCGAAAAAGATGGGCCCTTGGCCCCGTTCCCCTCCAGGGACTGCCTACTGGCCCAGAACGGGGTGTTTTCCAGGCTTGCCATACCCTGGTAGCCTCCACATGCCCCCACCTGCCTGTGCTCTAGACGGCCCGCCGGTAAATTCGGGTGGGAAGAACAGGGTCCTATCCAGAGAATTAGCAGAGTGGGTGCCCTGATATGTGCGGGGCAGAGGGGACCAACCAAATACCCCCCCCCCAGACCCATGTAATGACAGCATTCTTGAGGGCAAAACCCACCCTGCCCTATCTCACAACAAACTCTAGAATATACCTTCTCACTGCTCCAAACCCTGGTGGTCTCTGAACCTCACAGTACAAAGGGCAGCATTCAACTCCACTGTGCAGACTGTGGGGAGATTCCGGCTCCCCTCCCTCTTCCAAGATATTCGGCCCAAGATGAGACTGTACTTCAAAGTGTTTAATAAGGCAATGTATGACTACTTGAAAAGCTTCCATGAACTGGCCAACTCTCACACTCTATGAATGGCAAAAAGGTTTGCCTTCTGCAGGTCATCCAACAGGTTCCCATGGATTCCAGGTGCAAATACACTGTAAAATATATACACTGTCCTCCTCTCCCATTTCTTCTCCCTGAAGCCCTCTCAAGGCCCTCTTGCCATATTAAAGGAGTTCAAAGATGTCCCCCCACTTTCAGCTAAGGAGGTAGCTGACTATCTCAGAAACCACAATCCCTCCTCTTCCCTTGATCTTGATACTATCTCCTACTTCATATAGACAGGGGTCCATCAACAGAACCCCTCTCACCTCACCTCCCAGCTAGGCACTCCAGTACTTTTTTCAGTTTAACCACCCCTCTCTGAAGAGGCCAAATGGCATAGATTCAGACAATCTTGGGAAGGTGTCCTACGACACTCCTGCCTCGTTCATAATCTTATTTTTGCTTAAAACAGTCTCCAAAATCCTGCAAAGGGTGATAGCAAACAGACTGACTGTACGAGCCCATTACCTAGCCCTTCTCTCACTATACCAATGCGGCTCTCTTCCTGGTCTCCACATATTAGATGCATGTGCCATGCTGGTGCACAAAGTCCAAACCTTCTTCTGGCCACACATCAAGGTCTACACCTTCTTACTCGACATCAAAGGAAGCTTTAGCAATGTCTGCTCATGCTCCCTATGTGAAAGGCTTGTCACTAAGGCGGTCAGCTCTGACATAGTAATCTGGATAGGGTCGTCCATCTATCGGAGATCATGCTACCTTATATTTCATAACTCACCCAAACCGTTCACACCTGTCTCGATAAGTACCCCCACGGGTCATCTATTTCCCCCCTTCTACTCATCATCAGGGTCTCGACACTCTACTTCCCCATTCCTGAAGACCTTATACTGTCCTACATAGATGACTTCACTGTCACAGTAGCTTCCACCTCCTACAGATGAAATGTCTACGGACTCCCAAGCCTGGTATGCTCCCTCCCATGTAAACCGAGGGGAAGAGGCGTTTCTTTCTCTGTCCCTACCACTGAACCTGTATACCCGTCGACACCTTTCTAAAAAGCCCCTCCTCCAAGAATCACGACCTTGTTATATGCATAGCTCTTCTATCTGTCAAGTCTCTTACATTGGCTAGGTTACTAGTCTCGAGCTCACCACAACCTCTTACACAAAAAGCATAACTTCCTACTTCTCCCATAGGCTTGCCCGTGCACAGAGCCTGCTGGTACTATCAGGAGACTATCTAGACCAAACAAAGCCCTTGCTCCCTTCCTCTGTTACTACAGCCATCTCGTTGGTAGCCCCCATCTTTCTCCATAGCTTAGACCTCTTTTTACCCAGCCTGATGATGCTTGACAGGATGCCGGTCTTTTGGAGAACCATTTAGCAATGGGTAACAAACTGCTTCTCATCCATACCCACAGGCTCGCTAGCTTGCCAATCCATACTGCCCCTACTCAGCTCTCCTTATAACCTACCGACAAAGGCTAGCAGCTCTTAGGCTGGTGTGTTCTACCTCAAAAGTCAACCAAGCATCAGCCTGCCGCTACCGCACCTTCTTGACCAACTCTGTCTACTGCTCCCAACAGGAGCACAGATCCGACACTAGGTGACTCATATAGGTATATGCCATACTGCTCGCGAAGGCCCCCATCCCCTCACCTCCTATAAGAAAACACTTCCTTCTAGCCACAATAGCTCACATGATGCTCCTATTTATCAGTCTGTGTGGCCCCTACGGGTGCCAGGGCTCCTTCCATCTCCCCCTTGACTAGCGCCATCCACAAGGGGACAGAAATGCCCACAGGTTGGCCAAGATGGCTGTCCGAGGTTCACTGCTCCATTATTAGTGGGCCCAATTCCCCCTGCCGCCCTCTTACGCCTGCAAGCCATGCCTCACTCCCTGCCTCCCTGTTGGGCTTGGGCAGTTGGTGCCAGGAATGATCCATTAAATAATAACTGGAAACCCTACCTCACCGCACATCCGCCCGCATTTACTGAAGACTCTCCATGCTTTGCCCCCTTTGCACTGAGGTTGAGGAAGTCTTCCTGCACGCCATTTTTCACTGCTGATTCCTTTCTCCACACTAGTTTTATTTCTTCCCAATCCTTGAGGCCTTGGAACAGGATGGCCCATTATAGTCTAACAAGGTCCCAGTCTTGGCCCTACCAGCTTTCATCAATGAAACTGCTACTAGCTTCCCTCCTGGAATGCAGCTAGCTCGCTTCACGCTTCCTCCTGAAAAGGGGTTACCAGCTTTTCCTCTTGCTTAACCTGTTTTTTGTTTTAGGCTTCTAAGCCCACCAATGTTCTAGCTTGCTCAAGTTTGCTTTCGTTTAGTTTTTGTTATGATTATACATTTGTTAGTTTCATTTCTTTAGTGATTTTGTGTTGGCTATCGGACATGCTTGGAGGACTATTATGTGGATTGGTGCAAGATTTCCTTTATTACATGCAACTTGCAATGAATGTTTTCTTTATGCCATAGCTAGCATTTTTTTTTTTTTTTTTTTTTT
>JACCEG010000006.1:363505-391329 GCA_014065205.1 Tuber brumale | reverse complement strand
TTATAGCCTATTTGAGAACAGGCTTTGAAGTCGATGCCCGAGAGCAAAGAAGTGATGAAAAGGATGGCCAGGACCCCCCAGAGGGGGGGGTCCTAGACCGAAAAGTGGTGATGGTTGCCTCTGGTGTTGAGTCGTTCCCAAATAGGCTATAAATTTCAACGACTGGAGGTGTAGCGGAGACGGTCGATGGCCATAGCTAGCATTGCATGCAAGTTCTTGTACCTTAACTAACAATATATGAAGATAAAGAAAAAAAAAAGAAGAAAAAAAAACAAAAGGCAAAGACCTCAGAGATGAGCCATCTTCCATCTTCTCTATTTTCCTCATACTTCTAATCAACCCTCAATGCAGGAATCTCACAATCCTCCTCTGCATCTCCCCTTTACTCCTGTAACTAATTCGGCCTGGCCATGCCGGCCCACCTCACCCTCTCCTGGTGGTCGTTTTTCACCTTTTTACCTGTTTAAGCTTATCCTCCCTTCAGATCTAGTACTGTTTTCTGCCAGCCATTGCCTTCCCTCTCCTCACTGAGCAACGCCCCCCTCAGGGTAGGTGAGCAGTCACTTTCCATACAATAGATGGCTGGGAACACAGTTTGCGCTATGCGAGAACTTCTAACTGGCCATTTAGTAAATCTCGCTCTTTCTCTTTGGTCTGCATAGGGTAATTTCTCATTAACTATATAATCCTACATGTGGTAGAACATAGTACTACATGGGGACACCGTAAAACGTCTTGTCTCATATCTGAGGACTGACAAGTCAGCGACAAACCTGATTACCATGAGTTGACATAGTCACAGTTGGTTTCCATCTTTTTCTTATGGTCCGATTGGCTGCTATCCTACTGCCACTGACTATTCTTACTTTGGAGTCCTTTGCACATCACCTCTCAGTTTCCTCCCCTGGATTTCACTAGTCTCATTGCCTTGCCATGAGACCTTATGCCTTCCTCTGTGGCTTTCCCTACAGCCTCTTACCATGTTGGCTGGGTAAAGCTCGGTTGCCTGTTGATACATTTATCTAAGGTAGCTTAGGGCTTCAGTTTTATGGTTTGGGTTTAGGTTGTTTGTAAGGGTTTTCGCTATGAGTTGTGGCCACTGTCTGAGTGTGGAGTTTCTGTTGTTTTGATATATATGGTGGCTTTTCTTTTTTAGTCTTTACTATTGGTGTATACTACATGGTTGCTGAGTAGGAAAGGTTTTTAGACTGCATAGAGTATTGCAGTGGTTGACTGTAGAAGAGACCATTCCTCGTTCAAGTTGCGGGGCCTACAGGCTGGGCACTTGGTCATCAATATTGAAAGACTTCTTGACAGTTTTTCTTTTGCTTACTCAGGACTGCTGCAGGCGAGGTGGTGAGTGTGTCTGCCCTAGTGTGTCAAGCTACAAGTAGAGCATATAACTTTAATACAGAATAAAATTGAAGATAAAATAAATATAAAATAAAAGAATAAAACACCTCAGAGACAAGTCATGCTCCATCTGCACTATCACTCCCCCCCTACATTTCTACCTCGCTTTGAACACCATCAGCATCTAGAATACACTACCCATCTCTAGTACTTGTGCCTCATCCCTTGAGCTTTACTTGCGCTCTTCACAAGACCATATTCTCCCACCAAAATTCTTACCTGTTCTAAATGGCAGAGCTCCCCCCTCACATCTCTCATATTTCCACTCTCCTCAAGCAGATCCTCCATGAGAGTAAACTGTCTACCCAATGTTTTCCTACAATAATCCATGATAAACTCGACAACCTCTTATCAGATGAGTTACTCCTCTTACTACTCATTTGCTCCTCACTTATCAGGCTCAAGAACCTTTTTATGCAAGTGGAAGGGCTCGCTTGAAACACATCCCATCTCCCAGGCCAGATGGACCATGCCTTTTCACCTGGCTTGGCCCCACACCCTCCTCCTTCTTCCCTGGCCCCCCCCCTGAGGTGGACCTTTCTCTGCTACCCTCCCTGTACTTCTGGTGTCTGTGAAAGACTTCGCATCCTCTCTGACTACCCCCCTCCCCTAGGTTGTACACCACCAGCAGCCCCCACCTCCACAATCCTCGCCCCAACAGAGCTCAGCAAGTGCCACAAGAAATGTCACTGCGCAGAAAGAAAAGAAGGTAACGGACACCCTACTCTGCTGCTATTACTCTCCTCTGGATGACCTTGCGGACTCCTTGTACATTCCCTGCTACAGTACCGAAGACTATAAATGGTATGCCAAGCCAGCGGCATATGCCACAAAGTTACTTCACACTAAGAAAGTCCAGGCCTACTGGGAAGGAAAGTACCCCTCCTTGTCCAAGTTCTACCCCAACCACACCTGTGTCCCAATGGGCAACACCCTCACCTATTTTCTAGCAGTTTCAGCTACTAGTGCTGGCAAAGGTAAGAAGAAGTCAGCATAAACCCTGCCATCCATGGCACAGGTTGTGGCGTTGACAGCTCTCACAGGCCCCACAAAGAGTCCTTTCGGTCTCCTTACAGCCAAGAAGAGGTTCTATGCCCTGCACTCTACGCTCTCGTCCCATGAACTGTCCGCCATTTTAGCTGCCACCTTTTCTGATATTTCTGCTACTGTCTTTCACAAAGCTAACTGCAGCATTCCTCTATCCTTCTCTGCCGAAGTGAACAACAGAGGCCCAGTTACCTTGCTAGTCCTCTCACCTCCTACCTCAGCCACCAGCTACATTCACTACAACAATGCTCTTATGGCAAAACTAAACCAGAGTTTCCCACTAGGTGACTCCACTTGGCTCTCCTTCCGCCCTGCTCCCAATGAAATACACCGCGGACTCCATTTCCTCCCTATCACATATTTCTCCATCGTGGTCACAGATATCCTTCTCCTCTTTAAAGTAACAAATATAAACCTTAAAAATGCGCAAATCTTTTCTACCAGATACATGAACCCTGACTACCAGTCAAAAGTCCTCCAGTGAGCCACCTCAGTAATCATCACAGTTGCCCCAAAGCATGGGGCCAGGATGCTGGAATAATCCATCCTCCTCACGAATTAGCGCAAGATCAAATGCACGTACTCGGCTAATGGTCTCATCCAGCGATCAAATTGCTAGAACTCTGGATATCACTTTGCCACATACAAGACTGACTGTCCAGTTTACCCCATCAGCTCACTTTCTTACCAAAAACAGCCACACTGATGCCAAAGCCCAACCTCTCCTGAGGGTGGAAATGTACACCTTGTTGTCACCTGTTGCTCTCCCTATCTCCTGCTCTGTATGGTCTGCAAGGGAGACCACCCCACCTTTATAGCACAATTTCCCTTCTGACTTCGCCCCCCTTCGCTCTGTGGAGAGTGTCTTGTACCGCAGAATGAGGAAACTATTGACATGCAAGACAACCCCACTAAGTGTTCTTCAAATATGACACAATCCCTTCTCTCACCCCTTTGATCCTACTATACCCTGACCTAGGAATTTCCTTTGCACCTCAGCATGTCCCCTCCCTCCCTGCCCCCAAACCCCAAGGAAACTCCCTACGTAACCTACTATGGCTGCAGACTCCTACTCCCATCCCACAGCATAAGGCACCACAAAGAGCATAATGGGTTATCGTACTTTCCCACGGAGTGTAGTGCGGGACGTTGCCCCCAACCACAACATATCCATTTGTGATTGCAACAACCTGCCAAGGTGGCATGTATTCTTATCCTTATTTAATTCGTTTGCTATTCTTAATTTCCCATCTTCCTTAGTCGCTCTTCACGACCCTTTACCTGTACCAAGACCATCTCACTTCCTTTTCAGGTTACTAAGCCTTCTCCTCCACTGCCCTTTTGGTATAAAGTCTAAAGTGGCTCTTTACCTTTCATTAGAAATAATGTCCCCCTTATCAGTCATTCCTATCTATGCCTAGTGCAATGACTTGATGGCAATTGACTCTTTCTCCCCAAATGGTCTTTTTTTCATGGCTTCTCTACATACTTTTGAATAATAAATATTTAAAACACCTGGAGTACGATCCCCTCTATGAGGACCATCTCCCTGCAGGCTGCCTTCTCTCTATACGAAAAGAACCAAGCTGGTCGTAGATAACTTCAACCTTCCCCACCAGCTGTGAGATCCTACATAAGATTTCTCTGTAGCAGTAATCACAGTCTCAACCTCAAACCTTTCACGAGTGGCCATGCAGGGCTACTCTTTCCTCCACACTCCAGGCTCTCTGACCTATTTCTCCTCTCTCTGTAACTTTCAGGCTTTCGGTTTTGCATCTGGCATTTTCCTACACTTTTGTCTCTCCCAGGTTCCAGACCTGGAGCAGCCCGTTGCCACCCCCTGCCACACATCGCCTTCCTAGGCTCGTAACACTTTTTCCTTCCCTTCTCCAACCTCCACCCTGGTCCCTATCCTGGTCCAAGCTCAGCTGAGTGAAACTGTCTCTTGTATTAAAAGACATGAGGATAGACACTCTCCCCTCCCTCTCGGACTATCGCCCAGCACTCTAGCAGACTGGTTTGACATTGCGATGGCCAGGCTGGCTTCACTACATAAACCACATAGACTCCACAAAAGCGCCTCTCATCACTCAAAACCCTGGTAGTCCCTGGACCTCACAGGCTAAAGAGCTGCCTTCAAATCAACAGTGTGCACTGCTCATAGGTACATCCTTCCCTCTTCCATCTAAGACATCTGTGAGGTCAGAATGCTCTACTTCAGAGTAGTAAAGAAGGCCAAAAATGATTATTGGTGGCACTACATGAACTCCACCAACTTTCTGACACTCTATGCTGCAAAATAATTTGCCTTCAGCAAGGCCCCAGATAGGTTTCCACGGACCCTGTGTGCAACCTCATCGTAGGCCTTCAACTATATACTTTTAGCCCCCTGCTTCCTCTACTGAGCCTCCGAAGGGCCTGGAGCTATACTGCGCCAGTTCAAGGACATCCCCCTACTCTCTGAGGAAGATATTGCAGTCGCCCTGAGGAAATCCTTTTCCTCCTTAGTCCCCGGCCCTGACCAAATTTCCTACTCTATTTGGAAAGATATACACTAACACAACCTAGCTATCCTGACATTGTTTCTTGGCCCCCTAGTAATCTTTGACTTCCACCTCCCCTGCTTGAAGAAGGCAAATATCATCGCCTTGAATAATCCCTGCAATGACTCCTATGATACCCCTGCCACCTTCAGAATCATTGTCCTCTGCATGACAGTCTCCAAGATCCTGGAAATGGTCATTACCCATAGACTATCCACCATGGCCTGCTACTTGTACCTTTTCTTACCAAACCAATATGGCTCTCTGCCTGATCTAAGCACTTTCGATACCTGCCCCACTATCTCTCTACAGGTTCTGGTGTTTCTCTACCCCAGATGAAGTTCCCCACTCTCTTACTTGACACAAAAGAACGGTTTGACAACATGTCATCAGCCACTCTCTGCAGAAGACTCTCTTCCAAAACTGTTAACCTATATTTGATCTTCTGGATAAGGTCATTCTTCCGTGGTATAACAAGCCATCTCATCTTCTAAGGTACCCCTAACAGGATTACATCAATCTTAGTTGGTACTCTTGAAGGTTCCCTGACCTCCCTCTTGCTATTGATGATCAACATCTTCACTCTTTACCTTACCATGCCATGAGGCTATACCTTCTGCTATGCCAATGACTTTATAGTCACAGTCCCCTCATTTTCATATCGCAAGAACATCCAAAGGCTTCAAGGCTGCTTGGGCTCTCTCTAATACAAAGCCACCTGGATAGGAGTGTCCTTCTTGATCTCTAAGACTAAACCTATACATTGGGCCACTCCAGCCCAAAAGGTGCACTCCTCCAAGATTCCTATTCTACTAGATAGCTATCTCTTTCTCCTCTTCAACCTTTTTAAATAGTTCAGACACTTGTTTGAGCCCACAATAATATCATGCTGGAAAGTTACAACTGCCCACTTTTCCTGGTGACTAGTTCTATCCCATGGCGCTCCAGTCACCATTTAATGCCTCTTCTTACCTGGAAACATCCTGGTCCCCTTTGTATACAACCAACTCGCTATGTCACTCGTAATTCCATCTTTTTCTATTGTGCAGACCTGGTCTCCACAAGTCTCACAATGCTGGACTTGATGTCATTATTTTGGAGAATTGTACAGTGATGAGTCACGAATTGCTTCACATCAAGTCCGGTAAAGATCTTGGCTTACAAGTCAACTGTTCCCACCCTTCCTATCCTCATAACCTATAAACAAAACCTAGCAGCCTTCTAATTAGTCTGCCTCCCTGTGCAGGTAAACCCAGCTACAGCCTGCCTCCACTCCTCCTTTCCAACCAACTCTCCCTACTGCTAGCCAAAAGACCACAGGTCCCTTACTAGGGCCTTCATGTCAGTTTAGGCTCCCTTGCTCAGGCAAATACCCATCACCTCACCCCTAATAGGCAAACACCTCCTACTAGATATGATCATCTACAGAACGCTGCATTTCCTCCCTTCCTCCGGCCCCCGACCTTACTTACATTTATCCTGACTACATCTAGACAAACTCTCCACTCAAAGCCAAACTGCCTTGTACAAAATGACCAAAATTGCCATCCGCACCTGGATACTCCACAATTGGAGGTCCGAGTTTTCCCCACCCCTGTGCTATATCTACCAGCTCCCCCTGATACCACTCCTCTTCATGGGGTTAGGTAGGTTTGCGGCAGGTAAAATCCACAAACTGTGGTTGGGAAAAGGTACCTCAGACTGCATCCTTCCTGGTTCATTGAGGATCACTTCCCACTTCGCATCATATGGGAGGAGAAAGACTACCCTTTTCAGCATACTATCCTTGACTGCCAGTCTCACTCATACCATCACAAGTTCTTCCTCGCAGGACTCACAGATCTAGGAGAAGACAGTCTTCTCTAGTCTGATATGACCCAACTTGCCACGCTCGAATCCTACATCAATGAAATAGCCAGAGGCATTTCCCTGGGCATGCGGCCATGCTGTTCCACTATTTGCCATGACAGGTTCACCATGAGTATTGCGATCCCTTACCAGTGTCAGTTCTAAGCAACGGGTAGAGGATACTTCTCTTGTTCTCTGTGGATGATAGTTCTTAGACCTATGTTTACGATACGGTAGAAGAGACTCTCATGTCTCTGATCCTTATCACCTATCGTACTCTTTCTCCAACTCGACTCTTATAGTGGAGTCCTCGTCTAGAAGGTAGATATGTGTAAAGAGCGTAAAGGTTTTATATTCGTAAAAGCATAAAGTAATAAGTAAGGAAATAACTTAGAACGAAGCGTGAAGAGCCTTATCTACACATCTTTTCTTTTTTTTTCTTTTTTTTTCTTTTTTTTTTTATCTTCATATATTGTTTGTTTACGGTACAAGAACTTGCATGCAGCGCTAGCTATGGCATAAAGAAAAACCTTAATCTCACGAACCCACAATCACAAAAGAAATAACCGCTTCACACTATAAAATCCTCCTAACTGTGCCCGATAGCCAACACGAAATCCCAAGGAACTAAAACAAAAAAATACAAAAATCATAAAGAAAAATAGAGCCAGCCGGCAGCCCAGAGGGCATGCAGGGCGGGAGCAAATGGGGGGCAGAGGCCCGGGTTCAGGGTGCCAAACCGTGAATTGGGAGAGCCACATCAGTGGAAGTGGAAACGAGCGGGGGGTCCCAGCACGCGGGCGGCATGCTAGGAGGGAAGCCTGTAGCGGTCACATTCAGGTACCTGGCCAGGGAGTGCAGTAAGTCCTTGTTGGTCCATAGGGGGCAGTGTCTGCCGAGGTCTGTGAGTCCCGGGAGGTGGCGCTCACGAGACTCCTTGCGAGACTCGCAGTATAGGATAGCGTGAGCGAAATCCTCCTCATCCTCTTCGCAATAAGGGCAGACGGGGGAGGGGTCGTCAGTGAACCAGGAGGGGTGGGCAGCGAGGTAACTCTTGCCCGAGCACATCTGATGGATCCTGCCTGCTATGAATCTCCCCAGGCCCATGAAAGGATAGGGTCTGAGGGACGCGGTGTAGGGGTAGTAGGGCGGGTGGGGAAACTGGGCAGCCCAGTCTGGAAGGAGAGCGTTTCGGAGCCGCAGCTTGACTGACTGGTAAGACGGGGTACCTGCCGCCACTGGCAGCTGGTCGGGAGGAAGGAGGCCGGGGGAGGCCACAGGGACTGGGCCTGAGGGGTTGATGAACTGTACAGTCCTGTGGGCAATTGCGTCCAACGGAAGGTGTTTCCTTATGGGGGGACAGGGGGGAGGGGATTTCCAGAGGAGTGGGGCGTAGACGGAAGTCAAACCCCTAGTATATTGGCGGTGGTCCTGCGGAGCCGGGAAGGGGGAGGAGGTAGGGAAGGACGGGTGAAGCCTGGCCGTCGCCAGGTTGGACGCAGGGGGGAGGCAGATAATCCGAACCACCGCCAGCCTTTGTCGGTGGAGAACCAGAAGCGGGAGGGCGGGCAGGACCGACTCACATGCCAGGATACCAACCGGGGTAGACGAGAAGCAGGTGTTACCCACCTCTGGACGCCCCTCCAAAAGACGGACATCCTGTCCAGGAGGGTGAGGCTTGGCGAGAAGAGGTCCGCCCCATAGAGGATGACGGGGGAGATGAGGGAGGAGGCCCGACAGTGGCAGAGAGAGGGGGAGAGACCCTTTCCGGGCCTGGAAAGCCTTTTGATCATTGCGACGGCTCCTTGGGCCAAGCTGAGCCTTCTCGTGAAGTGGGAGGTGGTGCCTTTGTTACAGGAAGTGGATGAGGGCTCGAACCAGTATCCAAGCTAGCGAATCAGTTTGGAGGGGCGGAAAAGGTACCCGTCTATCAAGACAGGGATTGCGGGAGGATGGACCTTCTGCGCTGGGGTCACCCAGTGCATGAGCTCAGTCTTTGGTATTGAGAAGGCAACTCCTAGCCTTCCAGCTTTCGCCTGGAGTGCCTTGGTGATACCTTGGAGCCTCTGGACATTCCTGCGATAAGAACCAGAGGCAACCGTGACACCGAAGTCGTCTACGTAGAAAAGGATCAGGCCTCGAGGGACCCGGAAATGCAAGGAGGATACGTAAATCACGAAAAGGAGAGGGGAGATCGGGGACCCTTGAGGGGTGCCAACAGAGACTGGAGAAAAGACTTGGTGGGGCCCCTGGAAAACCAGGTGGCAGTAGCGGCCGTGGAGGAAGGACCGGTTCCACGAGACCATGTACGGGTTGACCGCCTTCGTGGCAAGCCTGTGGCAGAGGATGGGGGCCGAGACATTGTCGAAACCGCCCTTGATGTTGAGGAAGAGTGTCGAGACCTTCAGCCTAGGCCACATGAAATGTTGAAACTCGTGAGAGAGTGTCGCGGCTGCGTCAAATGTGCTCCGACCTGGGATGGAACCGGTTTGGTGGGGGACAAAAGGCCCAGAAAATGGGCGAGCGCAGAGAGACAGGAGGCCATAACCCTTTCTACGATCTTGGAGATGGTCGCGAGGAGGACGATGATGCGGAATGATGCCGGCGTGTCGTAAGAGGTTTTCCCTGGCTTATCCCGGACTATCCCGTTTGCTCTTTTCAGGGAGGGAGGGTGGTGGCCATACCGGATGAGGGGGCCGAGGACTGAGGGGAGGATGCTTGGGTTCAATGAGTTGACTTTCTTCCAAACATAGTATGGGATCTGGTTTGGGCCGGGGGCGGAGGATTAGGAGGAGCTTCGGAGAGCAACTGTAACTTCCTCCGCCGACAGTGGGGGAACATCTTTGAATTCGCGCAGAATCGCTGGAGGGCCCGAGGAGTGTTCCTCCGGGAAGAAGTGGGAGAGCAGGGCTGTGTTTATGTCCACGGGGTTCTCAGCCCCAGGCAGCTGTGGGAACCTGTCTGGGGGCCTTCCGAAGGCATAGCGTTTCGCAGTCCAGAGTGTCTGGGGAGTGGCAGTCTTGAGGAAATTGTTCCAATAATCGGTTTTGGCCCTTTTCATGGCCTTGAGGCCCTTTTCACGCCCTTGGGCCCTTTTCACGGCCTTGCCTTATCTACTCAGCCCTAATGGCCTGCTTATATAGTTGCCCTTTAGGCCCTTGTGACTCACTCCTCGAGTCATGCGCCACATCTGACTCACAACTGTGAGTCATATCAAAACATCATAAACTAGTCATATGACCAAAGTGGTCACATGCACAAAACCCATGACCTCTAACTGAGGTCATGTGCGAAACATAACATAACATCATAACCAAGTCATAGGACCAAAGTGGTCACACGCATGAAACCCATGACCTCTAATGAAGTCATGTGCGAAACATAACATACCTATGACTCATCACTATGAGTCATGTGAAACCTTTTCCTTGCTAAGCCACATTGGTGACAATGAGTACCCCTTGTATTCTCACCATTTTTGGTTTTAGGCCGTGATACCTACTTTTATTTCCTCTTATATTTTTGCATTGTTTTTTATTATAATTATACATTTGTTTGTTTTAGTTTCTTTAGAAGTTAGAGTTGCCTATCGGGTCCACTTAGACTATTTCGTGATACTGGGGCAATTATTTAGTTTATCTATGCAAGTTTGAGATTAAGGTTTTCTTTATGTCCTTGCTAGCACTGCATGTAAAATCTTGTATCTTAACTAAGAATATATAAAATAAAAAAATAAATAATAAAAAGAGAAAATAAATTACCTCAGGGATGAGTCATCCTCCACTCCCTCAATGTTCCTCACACTTGAAATCAACCCGCAGTACTAGAATATATCGATCCCCTGCACCTCTCTCTCTACCCCTGTGATAGCTTCGACATAGCAGTGATACCCATCCTCATCGTCATCTCCCTGTCCTCTTTTACTTATCTTACCCGTTGAGGCTTTCCCTCCTTTCTGCTCAGGTACTGCTTTCTGCCGCCTGTTTCCTCCTTTCTCCGCGTTTTGAAAGGCCCTCCTTACAGTTGGCAACCAGTCACTTCTTATGAAACAAACTGCTTTTAATACTTTTTGCAGTATACGAGAACTCCCTACAGGCTCTTGAGTCAATCTCACCCTTTTCCCTAAGTTGGCTAACAGTAGCCTCTTATCTATTAAGTGATGCAATCTCTCGTAGAATAAAAGTACTACATGATAGTTGTATTAAAATTTCTTGTCCTCCACTTAGGGTTCGGCTAGGGAGACACGAATATGATTACTGAAAGTTGACATGGTCGCATTCGGTTTTCGCAGCTTTCTTATAGTTGGATTGGCTGGCACCCTACTGCTATATTATCCATATTTTGCATCTATGAGCTTTGCCTTCAGCTTTCCAGACCGGGATTGCACTGGTCGCTGTGTCTTACTGATGGTCCTTTTACCTTCCACTTGGGCTTTCCATTCATTCTCCCACCAGCTTTGCCGTGTATATCCCTGTTGACTGTGTATATATTTATTGTACGTGACTAAGGGCTCTTACTATATAGTTGAGTTTTAGGTTGTCTGTGGGGGTGTTTTGCCATAGGTTATAGTACCTGTTAGGTGTGGGATTTTCTTTGTTTCGACGGGTTGGTAGACTGTTCTGTTTTACCGTCTTTGCTGTGTTTCTATACTATATCTTTGCTAGTCCACGGAGTTTTTCGACTATATTGAGTGCTGGAGTCAGTGACTCTGGCCATGACCCTTCAGCATTCAAGTTGTGGCACCGACAGGCGGGGCAACTAGTTATTGATGGTGAAGTGCTTCATACTGGTTTTTCTTTTAGCTGCTTGGGGGCTGGTATACGAGAAGATGTAAGTATGTCTGCCATAACAAGTTCAGCTGCAACTGGATAGTGTACCTTAAACACAGAATGAAATTGTAGATAAAAAAAAGACCTCAGAGATGAGCTCACTAGTGGCCCCTATCCTCTACCATGGTACGGACCCTTTTTCACCATGCCGCACAACACTGGAGAGGTTATTAGTGTTCTTGAGGATGGTTCAAAGATTGGTGAGAAACTGCCACACATCTACTCCTGTAGGAACCCTGGCTTGCCAGTTAGTACTCCCTCCCATCCCGCTTCTCACAACACTCTTCCAGAGGCTGGCTGAACTTAGGTTAGTCTGCCTACCACTTGATATTAATCCAGCAATGGCCCGCCTACATATCTCTTTCTCTACCAACTCCCCCTTCTACTCACCTGCAGACTACAGGTCATGCACTAGAGCCCTCACCTCCTTGTATGCCCTCTTAATGTGGAAGACTCCATTGTCCTCCTTACCTACAAGAACATACCTACCCCTTGACATGATAGCTCCAAGGACACTACAGTTCATTAACCTTTGAGGTCTCTTCCTGTACACTAGTCTCTCTCTCCTCCACTACTATCAAGACCCTCTTCAAAGCCAGTGCCTCTCCTACAGGACTGCAAAACTGGCTGTCCGAACCTATCTTCTTCATGACTGGACTACTCAATTCCCCCATTCCCCGTCCTATGCCTACATACTATGCCTGTCACCCTACTACTTTATGGGCCTTAAAAGATTTCACGGAGCATAGAATTCACTAGATATACTCCAGCAAAAGCTACTTCACGGGACATGCATCTTGGTTCATAGAATACTCCTCCCTGCTTCGCCACTCCCAGGAAACGGATGAGAAGCACTTCCTACATGACATCTTTCACTGCTTATCCCGGTCTCCTCATCACAGGCATCTTGATCTGAATCTTGAGGACATGGTCAAGGACAGCTCTCTCAGGTCTGATAAGACCCTGCCCCATATTCTTGCAGCCTACATCAATGATACAGCTACTGGATTCTTTCCTGGTATGTCTTTAGCCAACTCAACTCTTCATCTCTATGGATCTCACCTGCGTCTTCACTTGTTAGGCATATGGAAATCTGAGAGAAAGTGCACAGACCTCATGGTAGGGTAATTGTGCACAGATCCTCGATTTTCCAGAGTGCCAACACCCCTCGCCAGCCAGCTTATGGGGCCCGGACATCATTAGCAAGATTTTGAGAGTCGTGTCCTATAAGTAGAAGTTCAAATCCATGAAGCCCACTACAGAACACCATATATATCACTGCGATCCGTCCGACCGCATGCTGTTGGCTGGCTAAATGAGAGCGGACCATTGATGCCATCTTGGAAGTGGTGTCGATGAAGTCTGTGGGAGGCACTTTGAGATAGTAAGCTGCAAAGTTAGGCTTCCTATACTTAGGGCCTAAGGTGATGGAATGTTTGTGACGAAATACTCCAGGAGAATGTCCCAGTAGCAGAGGCTATTCAGGACATAGCGGATCCACCCACACCCTTTCGAGATCAGGTGTAGCTTGGTTGGTCCTAGCAATAGGACACCTCCATGGAGGCTAGCAGACCAAGGGGAAGTAAGCTGAGAAAAGAAGACCTAAATAGGTCAGAGACCCTTAACACATTGACGCGTTTTGCAGGGACTTTCGATTAGCACTAGGTGGCCAGGCATGCACCTGATCCCTACATCACCGCAGAGACTACTGGTACAGTAGTTAAGGAAACTCGCGTAACGTAATAGTCTGTGCTGGCAACGAAGTTGAAGGCTGCCATTTGGTATAACAAATCGTGCAGTCATCTCAACAGAGGAATAATATTACGTAACCATGAAAGGGTTGTAATATGTTTCAGGATCAATTGGTGTTGGCACTTATAAGATTCCAGATGTTTGTCTATTAAAACCAGATTGGTATCTCAGAGGCATAGTAGTTAGAAGTAGTTAGAAGTAGTCCGCAAACACTCAGATGCGGGACATAAATATCCAAGTGCCCCTCATGCTTTACAGACATCATCAAGCAACGGAGAACAGATCTTATCACTATAAAATCGTTTACAATTTAAATGGTTGCCTTACCTATATTATCCAGACAAGCCTTCCTCGACAGATTCTCTGAACGAAAGTTTTTGGCCTACCTCCCTCAGTTATACTAGAGATAGGCGTCCGCCTCACAATATATTGATAGTTCTCCTATTACCAAGGCTCACTATATGAATTACCAGTTCACTTCAAACTCAACCCTCAGCTCACGCATCTATTACATTTTCGAACTACCTCACTTTCCCATTCCCGTTCATACATTAGAAGAAATCTTCGACACTGAGTGATACAAAATCGAACAAGAGTTTACGCAAGAACTCGCGCTGTTTACAATACCTTTCGGGATCCCATGGAGAGATCAATTCAATCACATATATCGTACCTGGCCGGGTTCCAATTTCACGCGGAGATCTACCAGGTCAGAAGACCTTGTCGATTGGAGTACCATGTACTCTAAAAACAAGAAACCAGAAACAGTTATCCAAGAGTCGTCCACCCCCTGGGCTTGGGCCTGAAACCCATATATATGTACTACAGGTACATTCTGAAACTCGCAAAACGGAACTTCAGGTCCTGAATCCCAAATCATATCGTGCGTACTCCTTTTTAGCCACACCTCTAGAGTACCTTAGACTTTGTGTACCATTTATACAATTCCTTAAATCCTTCAAAGGATATCGTGAACTCTGATATGAAGTACCAGTAATCACTCATCCTGAGCTATTATAACTGTTAGCCTATTTGGAAAGGTTAACGATGGCTAAGATACTACAAGACCAGATAAAGAGGATAAGGGTACGAGAACCTATTGACAACCGACCAGATACGATGGGTACAGATACCTTGCCTGTATGGAGCACACCTCCAACAGCGACACAAGACTCTCATTTTCGCAGAGGTGTCATACCTTCCTCTCACCGATCATCCAATGTCCCAAGCACATATCTGATATCACGTTCCTCCACACCAAAGCCAGGAAGAGATCATACTGCAAACCTAACCAGGCTGGCCACCTGTCTAGGGATAACATTGCGTCGAATGAGGTAAGACATAGAGACCTCCCTCGACCTAGGCAATATTGCCTTCAAACATTTGAAGGCTGTCACCATAGACAATATCTTAAAACTACTTAAGCTTCAACTGCAAATCTCTGATGGAGAAGATGTCCATGGCAAGAATATTGTGATGTTACTAATACCGCTGGCAGCTGTGGAACAAGAGGTTAAGGACATTCAGCAGAAAATGCTATGAGAAGTAGCAAACAAGATATATATCCAAGATAGATGTCAGCAGGAACACGAAGAGGGAACCACGAGGTTACATGGAACTCTAAGGCAAAAAGGTCAGGAGGACTTAGCCCGAGATCAGGTGCTGGAATAGATGGTTGCCAGCCTAAGGACGGAATTCTCAGAATTCTGCTTGCAAAGCATCACTCATGAAAGAGAGGTCGCTGGAACCTTAGGGCAATTAAGGGTAGACCACGCAACCGGTAAGGCGGAAATTGGCAATTTCCAAAACCAATAACAGCTGCAAAATAAAGAGACAAATAATGCCATAAGGTAATAACGGCGGTAGTGAATAAGATACAGGCTACCATACCAAGTCAAGAAGTGGCTGGCCAAGTATCCTTGCCCTTGGTACTGGAGGAAAATGACAAAGAATACTAGGCTATACCTACGCGAAGGGAAAAGGGGAAAGGCAAGTAAGCCGCTGATGCATCCCCTGCAGGTACCCAGGGAGGTGACACTGGAGATCCTAGCGATAATGATGAAAATGATGAGGAGCGAGGAAGAAGGAGAAGAAGTCAAAGTTGTGGCAGTCAAGGACGGATACCAGAATAGTCTGGTATGGCTAAAGCGCTCGCTAACGCAATAGAGCTTAATGTGAAGTGGCCATCAGAGGTACCCCCATTCTTTGAGCACAAATCCACACAAGACTTATATGTCTGGATTATACAATGCGAGGACTATTTGGAGAGAAATCACTGGATCTGTGACAATGCTCGGGAACGAGTTATATATGCACTGTACTGTACAAATGGAGACATAGCACTTCCTTATACTATTTGGTATAGAAAGGCTATGGATGGGCTTCAAGGGGAAATGCAGCAGCCAGAGTTGGCCACCAGAACTTGTGTAGAACACGATATGATCAAACAATTTGCCCCAGTCGAAGCTGCAAGACTAGCGCTTCGAGCTATGAAGTTGGTAGAGTACAATGGCAGTATTGAACCGTAATTCACAGTCATGCACAACGTAAACCTGCGGGCACGCATGACCAGAGAATCCCTGTAAGAGGAAGTCGAAAACATCTTTGAAAACAATTTGTCCGCAGGTTGTCAGCCCTGCAAGACACAACAGATCAAGAATTAGAAGAAGCACTCAAGATATGTGGTCGATCAGAAGAAGCACTTCTGGCAATGGAAAAGCTTACAAGAGACGAACTGCCCAAGGCAAAATTAGTCTCCGTGGTCAAAGGAGAAGACTGAGGGGACTCCAAACCAAAAGGACAAAGGACTCTAAACCTTATTTCAAGGGAGGCAGAGCCCTACCCGGGAAATGAAAATGAGAAGATGAGCCAGAATGGCTACAAAAGAACCTAGAAGGTGTGGCAAAGACAACTCATACGAACTTTGACCAGGCTCATACAGGTATCCAGCTCAGTGGACTAGACACCAGAAGGCAAGTCGGATATTGTACACATCGTGGAAAGAAAAATCAAATTTATCATGTGCGTTGGGGAGATGCCCATGAATTGGCAGAAATGGTCAGGTCACGACCGATAGAAAAGGGACCATATCATGTAAGATCCGCAAATGTAAAGCCTAAATTAGCACATAAAGTCCCGACCGTCGAGCAACCAGTCTGAATAAATAGAATCTTGAAACTGGGGGACGGCGAAGAATTGACCTTGGTCAGTTCATTGGTACCAACAGTGATGGCGATTGGATATTCAGTGTCCACATGGAACTGGAATCGAAATGGGAACCCCCCGTAGCTGGGGTGAATTGGGTACCGACCACGATGGAGATCAGGTAGCCTGTGTGCAACTGGGAGAGTTGTAACTTAAAATGATCAAAGGAGGGGGAAGCAAGTCTCTCCTTTCAAGATCAAAGCGCGTAGGCTCTGAGTGAAGGGACGCTATGAGGAACTTCCGAGCTCGCACATATGGAATCACCATATGGAGAGTCTTGATCAAAAGAGAGGTTGTTCAACATGCCCCAGTGACCCGAGAGACAACAGTGCGAAGTTCCTCAAGTCTCCTGGTGGCCACCTGCTACCCATGTACAAGCAAGTTACTATACCGCAGCAGTTGGGACATAGCAATGCAAGATCTACCTGATAACAATACACGACAAGATGATAACCTACGCGGGCTATTGCACTTTCCTCATGAGTCTGAGTCATATTATACATATGTACTATCATCCCTTCTGGCCAGAGTGTGGGGCAGGGATGTGCTGCTTTGGGATGCAAGGCTCTTCTGAGGTAGCTGGCCATATAACTGCAACCCTGAGGGAAAAGATCTGTGAAAGCGAGAACCCCACACCGAGGTAGTAAAATAGCTAACAACCCCGCGAAAAATGTTCTATGAACCTAGGTCTGGCGTGTCGGAAGAAGGCATAAAGCCTGAAAACTGGTTGTGCCCAATTGCGTATCGGTGAAACACCGCTTAGTATGTAGACCCAAATTGTTAGAGCTAATAAGTTAATAGTTTGTCTGAGGAGACCTCAATGGTCGAAACTACACAGGTGTAGTAATAAACATGTTGTTACCTACACCCAACACCAATGATCCCTGAATGCAAGAACCAAGGAAATCTAATTCACACTACGGGCGTAGAATTAGGCGCTCTAAAACCAAAACAATGCAACTATCCACAGGGGATCACTTACCTCCATATACCTGATAAGCACTACAAAGTTAAAGTCTTGTTAAACTCGTGATCCCATGTATTCCTTATCAATAAGGACCTAGTTGAAGACATTCACATTTCGTTAGTGGAACACAACAATACAGCTGATATCTCAGTCTTTGATGGATCATCAGACACCTCAGGTGGGAAGTGTTATACCCTACCTATAAAATTGGAAATAAGAAGAAACCGACACATTTTTGAAGTATCATGTGAAGTGGCTAAAGTAGGCCATTATGGAATAATAATTCTTCTTGTTTGGTGGTATCTTGAATGCCTCATGTTTCAGAAAGAAGATGCAGAAAATTGGACTTTCACCGCAAGATGTTCAGACACCTGTGTGGAAGAAGAAGAAGGAACAGTGGATATCTTCGAATATAATGAATCAGTCGCTTGGGGACAAAATACGTGCTGCATCGGAATCATCAGAACCATCAAAAATAAAGTGAAACTCGCATCATTACTGAAAGAATACTGGCATTACAGTCATTTGTTGGAAGCCCAGACGGCAGAAAAACTAGCACCAAGAGGAACATGCGATTATGAGATCAAGTTCATTCCAGGATCACCTCTCCAGGGGAGACCGCTATATCCACTATCGGAAAATAAGCTTAAGGCCTTGCCGGAATACTTGGAAACCATAATCAAATGCGGAAAAGTCACCCAAAGTCAATCACTGGCAGGAGCACCAATAATATTCACACCAAAACCAGATGGCAGATTACGCCTAGTTGTGGATTACCGAAATCGAAATAAGATTACTATTCTCAACAAACATTCTCTTCCAATAATATCTGAACTTTGAGACCGTATAGCTGGCGCAAAGATCTTGACCAAGTTAGACTATTAGGAGAGTTACCACTTGATTAGAATTAAGGAAGGAGATGAATAGAAGACGGTGTTCCGTACGAGAGGCAGATACTACGAATATAAGTTCATGCCTCTCTGATTAGTTAATGCACTGGCAACTTTCTTGGACATGATGAACCAAGTACTTAAAGAATACTTGGACGTTAGAGTCCTATGTTAACTACACAATATTCACATCTATTCAAATTACGAAACCTAATATATCGAAGCTGTCAAAATGGTTTTACGCTGTCTATTAGACTTTCAATTAGTTGTATCGCTAAAGAAATTGACTTTTCATGTCAAAGAGGTAAAATTCCTCTGCTATATTGCGTCAGTCGATGAGCTGTGTATGACCACCTGCAAGGTGGAATCCATAATAGTATAGAAAGCATCCGAGTCAGTTGGAGATGTGTAAGTCTTTATTGGATTCGCAAACTTCTATCGACAATACATTAAAAACCGCGGCGTTATTTGCAAACCCATAACCGCGACATTTCCAGGAACTCCTAAGAGTTTCCTGCGCGTAGTTGAGCAGGGTACAGCGTTCGATGAATTAAAACACCAATTCACCACACCTCCTATACACCCCTACTTCTTCTCAGAAAGAGAACCTGTGGTAAAGCCCACTGCTACCGATTTCGCACTTGGTTGTGTCTTTTCTCAATACTTTGTAAAAATAATTAAATCTTATAGCGTTGCATTCACGAAATTTGAAGTCCGCGGAAGGCAATTACGACATTCATGATAAAGAACTTCCTTTCAATCCTAGAAGCTTTTAAGAAATAGAGACACAACTTGATTGGGACTGAGAAACCGCTTACTCTCTTTGCCGACCATCAGAACGAACATTACTTCCACACATAGAAAGTCTGGAGTGGCCATCAAATTAAATGGGCTCAGAGGTTACGGGAGTACAATTTTCATATTGTATACCGACCAGGCACCAATGGTGGAAGGCCTGACACATTAAGTAGTCGGTGGGAGTATGGTCCTGTGGAGTATGCTACGTATCGTGTACAGAAACCTTTAAAACCTGAAGGTGTCTTTGTATCAGTAGTAGTGAGGGTAGGCGATGAAGGAGATGACTGGGATGGAGACTAGGATTTAGATTTGGAACCTCGAAGAGGTAGAAATGAACCCATGATTATGGTTAAAAGATTGTGCAAGATTGCATACTTGCCAACAAAGGGCTCAAGAATGGCAGCAGGACATGACCTGTATGACATAGAAGATGACATTTTCCAGAAATAGGGACAAGCATTAATAAGGGCGGGGATAGCCATGAGGCTCAATGAGGGTACTTAGGGAAGATTTGCTCCAAGAAGCGGATTACCGGTTCGCAGCGGAATCTCTACAGGTGCGGAAGTAATAGATGTCGATTATACAGGTGAACTGAAGGGCGTACTTTCTAACCATGAAGAGATGGACTGCCAGATAAAAATGGGTGATCGAATGGCTCAACTGGTGGTAGAAAAGATCAACACTTCAGTCATGCCGGAGGTAGATGACTTGGAAGAAACAGAATGTGGGATCACAGGATTCAGAAGCTCCGATATAGCAACCAGATCCTTGATTGTGAAAGAACAGGAACCTAGCATCAGCTACCTACAGGTATTGGCTAAAGACAACGAACAATGCTACGATATTTCTGAAGCACCAGAAAAGGTTCTAATGTTAAATACCATTATCCTACAAAAGTGTGTGAAGCCATTGAATCATCAATTCTTAGGCGAGATACATGTACCTATCGAGGCAGATGCAGTTAGGAGGCAATGGAGGGAAGATTTCGTTAGCTTACACAAGGAAGGAAAAGATTTCTACAACAACTGGACCTTAACCCAGAATCTACTCTATTATTAGCCAAGACTATTGGTACCAGATAGTAAGGCGCAATACACTAAGATCACAGAAGGATGTCATGATGCAAAAGTTCCAGGACATTTCTGACAAGGGAAGATCTTGGAAATCATTTTGCGGGACTTCTGCGGGAAAGGACTTGCAGAATGGATCAATGACTATGTAAGATACTGCGATCAATACCAAGAGGATAAAGTACATTGGTATGCCAAGTACGGATTACAGCAACCATTGCAAATACACTGCGCCGTATGGGCTACTATCTTAGTGGACTTCATCACACAACTACCAGAGTGTTACGATCCATAACCGGTATTAGTACTCAGCGACAGGCAGACGGTACTTCTCTTGTCTCTCGCGACGATAGTTCTTAGGCCTATGCCTACAATAAGGTGGGAGAGACTCTTGTGTGTCGGATCCTTATCACCTATCGTACTCTTTCTGAAACTTGACTCTTATAGGAGAGTCCTCGTCTCGTAGGTATGTATTCGTAAAGAGCACAAAGGTTTCATATTCGCACAAGCAAAAAGTAATAAGAAAGGAAATAACTTAGAACGAAGTGTGTAGAGCCTAATTACTGGGACCTTTTCTCTCTTTTTTTTTTTTTCTTTTTTTTTTTCTTTTTTTCTTTTTTTTTTATCATCATGTATTAGTTGTTATTTAGGGTACAAGAACTTGCATGCAACGCTAGCGATGGCATAAACAATCCCGATTCCTCCTTCCGCCCGGCCCGACCGTATCCCCGGGACCCTCCAGTATAGGCCGAACCGCACATCCCGCCTCAAAGAAAAACCCGTCCCTACCGCGCAAGCGAACTCAGAGAATAGGAGAAGCCTAACTAAGAAGAAAGCAGGAAAACATAAGAAGGTAACCACGGGGAACATCTCAGAAGAAACAAAAGAAAAACAAGCACCGTAGATCCCACAACAACCTGCGCCAGATGTACATGTAGGCAGCAGAAAACTGTACAAGTTATCCCAGAACGCGACACAACCGTGAAAATGGGCCACCTATGCAGGGGAGGCAGGAGAGGGTGGCGCAGTAGGGTGCAAGCTGAAAGAGAGTGTAGCGGTAGGGTGCAAGCCAATCCAACTGACAGAACAGGGCAGAAACCGAAAGCGACCATGTCAACTCTCAGTAGTCGTGTTCATGTCTGACTAGGCTGTCCCCAGGGGCAGAAGGCAAGCGTTTTACCGCATCTCTCATGTAGTCGCTTGTTCTCCAAGAGATAGCGTCACTTAGAGGATGGGATACCACCCCTTAAACTGATGGTGGGGAGGAGCGAGATCGACCCGTAGGCCTGCTGAAGAGTCCTCGCGTACTGCAAACCGTATGCCCAGCCATCTGAAGCATGGGAAGCGAACGGTCGCTGACAGTATGGAGGGGCCTCCCTTAGCGAGAAGAAGGGCGAGAATAGGTAGCGCCCAAGGCGTACTGGGAGCCTGAGGAAGCAAAGCCATGACGCGTAAAATGCGAAAGAGGGCGGTGAGGAAAGGATGGAAATGGCCGTCACTCCTAGGCCTTGGCCATCGTTGGAGGAGAGGGGGGGTATAGGGTTCGTGAACTCGAAGCATTGACGGTTGATTTCAAGCGCGTGGAAAATAGAGGAGATGGAGGATGGCCTAATTACTTGGTCTTTTTTTCTTTTTTTTTCCTTTTTTTTATCTTCATGTATTCATTGATTTAGGGTACAAGAACTTGCATGCAGCGCTAGCAATGGCATAAACAAAACCTTAATCTCAAAAACCCGCAAGTAACAAAAGAACTCTCGCAGCAAACTATAAAAGCCTCCGGAGCGTGTCCGATAGCCGACACCATATCCCTAAGGAAATAAAACAATAAAACGCATGAGCATGATGAAAAATAATTTCCTAGCAAACCAAGAAAACATAACAGGGGGAGGTCGGCCCCCTTAGTACGGAGCGAAGCCGTGGATCGGTAGAGCAGGGGCGTCCGAGTCCGGGGAGCGTTGGGGGTCCCACGCTGCTGGGGGCATTCCCGGTGGGAAACCTGTCGCCGTGACGTTTATGTATCTAGCGAGGGAGTTGAGAGCGGATGGGTTTGACCAGAGGGGGCTGTCCCTATCTAACGAAGTGAGTCCTTAGAGGTCGCGCTCACGAGGTTCCTTACGCGACTTGCAGGACAGGATGGCATCGGTGAAGTCTTCTTCATCCTCCTCGCAAAACGGGCAGAGGGGAGAGGGGTCTTCAGTGAACCACGATGGGTGGGCAGCGAGGTAGCTTTTTCCTGATCGCATCTGGTGGATCCTCCCCGCCATGAACCTGCCAAGCCCCATGAAAGGGTGGAGTATTAGGGACACGGTGTAAGGATAGGTTGGGGACGGTGGGAACTGGTCGTTTCAATCTGTGACAAGTGCCGATCTGATCTTCGGTTTGACCAACTTGTAGGAGGGGGTGCCCTCTCCTATCGGAAGACATGCAGGCGGGAGGAGGTCGCGGGAAGCCACCGGTAGAGGGCCGGAAGCGGGGATGAAGGGGAGGGTTCGATGAGCAATACCATCAATTGGAAGGTGTTTTCTTATAGACAGGGAGGGGACAGGGGATCTCCATAAGAGAGGAGCATAGACCGATGTCAGGCCCCGCGTGTCGTGAAGGTGGTCGTCGAGGGCCCTGAAGGGGGACGAAGTCGGGAACGTGGGGTGGAGCCTGGCAGTTGCCGGGTTGGCTTCCGGCGGGAGGCAGACCAGCCTTATGGCTGCGAGCCTTTGGCGGTGACCTATCAGAAGGGGCATGGGGGGCAGGGCTGACTCGCAAGCAAGGGTGCCGACAGTAGTGGAAGAGAAGCAGTTTGTGACCCATCTCTGGACAGTCCTCCAGAACACCGACATGTGGTCGAGGAGGGTAAGACTAGTGGAGAAAAGGTCCGCGCCATAAAGGAGGATCGGGGAGATCAACGATGCTGCCAGACGGTGGCGGAGGACGGGAGGTAGGCCCTTACCGGGTCTAGATAATCTTCTGATGGTGGCGAAGGCGTCCTGGGCCAGTCCGAGTCTTCTAACAAAGTGGGACGTAGTTCCTCTTGTGCCTGAAGTGGAGGATGGCTCGAACCAGTAGCCAAGCCATCGCACTAGCTTAGAGGGGCGGACGACGAGGTCATCCAGCCGGACCGGGATTGGGGTGGGGGGATCTTCTGAGAGGGGGTCTCCCAGTGCATGAGTTCTGTTTTCGGGATCGAAAAGGATACACATTAGCCCTAGCCTGTCGACCTTCCGCTGCAGGGTTCTGGTGATGCCTTGCAGTCTCTGGACATTCCTCCGGTAAGAACCCGAGGCTACCGTGACTGCGAAATCGTTCACGTAGGATAGGATGAGGCCCCTGGGGACCGAGAAGTGGACGGTAGTGACGTAAATAACAAAAAGCAGGGGGGAGATCGGGGAGCCCTGAGGGGTACCAACCGAGACAGGGGAGAAGATTGGTGGTGCACCCTGGAAAACCAGGCGGCAGGTGTGGCCGTGGAGGAAAGACCTTATCCACGAGACCATCTACGGATTAACTGCCCTAGTGGCGAGTCTGTCGCAAAGTATTGGGGCCAAGTCATTATTGAAGCCTCCTTTAATGTCTAGGAAAAGGGTCGAGACCTTGAGCTTGCGGCGCATAAACAGCTGGACCTCGTGGGAGAGGGTAGCCGCCGCGTCAAAGGTACTCAGACCAGGTAGGGAGCCAGTCTGGTTAGGGGAGAAGAGGCCCAGGAAACGAGCCAGGGCCGAAAGCCGGTTGGCCATCACCCTCTCCAGGACCTTGGAAACCGTCTCCAGGAGGACAATAATGCGGAACGATGCGGGGGTGTCGTAGGAGGGTTTACCAGGCTTGTCCAGCACAATGCCGCTGGCCTTTTTAAGGGAGGGAGGGTGGTACCCATTCCTAACCAGGGGACCAAAGAGGGATGTGAGGATGCGCGGGTTAATCAGATGGACCTTCTTCCAGACTGAGTAAGGTATTTGGTCCGGCCCGGGGGCAGAGGACGAAGAGGACTTCCGAAGACCCGTGGACACTTCTTCCGCCGACACCTCTGGAATGTCTCTAAACTCACGTAGGATGCTAGAGGGGGAAGAGGACCCCTTCATGGGGAAGAAGTGCTCAAGGAGGGCTTTGTTGATTTCATTAGGGCTTTCAGCCCCGGGAATTTGAGGGAATCTGTGGGGCGGTTTGCCGCAGGCGAACCTTTTCGCCGTCCAGAGGGTCTGGGGGTTCGCCGTTTGCAGGAAGTTCTTCCAGTAATCGTTCTTGGCCTTCTTGATAGCCTAGAAGTATAGGAGGCGTGCCTCACGGCACAAATCTTTGGACGAGGGGAGGGGGTCCTTGCGGGCCGCTCGGACAGTGGAGTTGAAGCCTGATCTCTGTGCCGTTAGGTTGGGGGTCCACCATGGTTTCGACCTACAGGATGGTGTTTTGTCGGGGGTGTGACCTTGGAGCTGGGACCTTATCCTATCCAGGGCTATGTCAAACCATATTGACAGTGTTCGTGGCGTAGGAAGGGGCGGAGCGAGGCGGAACTTCATCCTCTTTAGTCGTTCTGGGAGGGCGGGCCAGTTGGACTTTATCCACGACGGAGAGTGGGGTGGGGGGCGGGCCAAGGTCTCCTATAATCTGATGAGGATTGGGATGTGGTCTGAACCCGTTGGAGGGAGAGGCGTGCTCCAGGATCGGAAGTTGGGCGAGAGGTGGGCATTGGCAAACACCAGGTCTATCACTGAGGGGCGAAGGTTCGAATCGAAGGGAAAGTAGGTGAGGGTGCCGGGCGTGTTTAGAAGGCAGAAGCCTTCCTTGGCAGCCTTCTTAAAGAGTGGAGAGGATAGCCCAAGGTCTTGAACCGAGAAGAGGCGACCTGGGTCAGCGGAGCGATGGTGGATATTGAAGTCTCTGACGACCAGCGTGGGGGAGGGCGTGGAGGGAAACGCAGCATCAGGCGAGATGGTCCTTTTGAAGGGGGAGCCGTCCCAAGTGCTGTAGAGGTTTACCACGCAGAACTTGGTTACCAAGGAATCAAAAAATCCAACTGAAGAAAAGAAATCCATCGCCATCCAGTCCCTTGCTTCAGAAAAAACCGGAAGGACTGAGAACCGTTGGGTGGAGGGAAGGTTGAGGTAGCAGCCCACTTTGTGCTTGCCACTGTTAGGGCATGGGGGCACCAAAGGCTGAAAATTCGCAAACGCAGCGGGCTTGCCCCCGTATAATGGGGGGTCTTTAAGAGGGACAAGGGTGGGGGGGTGATCCAGCAAAGAAAAGGAATTAAACAAGGAGAGGAACACATCCCAGCTGCCCAAACAGTTGTGTTCTAGAATGGGTATGGAGTTATTGGAGCCCGTCGCCAGCACGGAACTCACAGGGGAGGTGTGACCAACCATTACATGCCTGCCGGCGTTTCAGGCAGCGGAACAGGAGTGGGAGTTGCCTGCCATGCGGGGTTGGGCAGGGTGCCTCCTTGGGGTTTTTGAACGTTTGCGGGGGGACGTGTCGGGGGGGTATCACCCCTCCTAGGAGCCTAATTACTGGGTCTTTCTTTTTCTTTTTTTCTGCTTTTTTCTTTTTTTTATCTTCATGTATTCGTTGTTATTTAGGGTACAAGAACTTGCATGCAGCGCTAGCTATGGCATAAACAATCCCCATTCCTCCTCCCACCCGGCCCGACCGTATCTCTAAGACCCTCTGGTATGTGCCTAACCGCACATCTCGCCCCAAAGAAAAACCCGTCCCTACCTCGCAAGCGAACTCAGAGAGTAGGAGAAGCCTAACTCAGAAGAAAGCAGGAAAACATAAGAAGGTAACCGGCCGGGACATCTCAAAAAAGAACAAAAGAAATCGCGCACCAGGGTGAGCCCCACAACAACCAAGCCAGAGATACGCGCTGGCAGCAGAAAACCATAGAAGTTATCCCGGAATGCGACGTAACTGAGAAAGGGAGCAGCCTGTGGGCTGCGGCGGGACAGGGTGGAGCAGTAGGGTGCTAGCCGAAGGAGGGTGTAGCAGTAGGGTGCAAGCCTATCCAACCCCCAGGACGGGCCAGAAACCGAACGCGACCGTGTCGACTATCGGTAATCGTGTTCGTGTCTCGCTAGGCGGTCTCCAACGAGAGTAGTCTCAACTTGAACCGCAAGACTAGGAGGGTATGGCCAAATCTCCAAGCGAGACAGGCCCCCAAGTTACTAGCCGAGGCGTTCCTCCACGGCGCGCGTGCACACAGGGAGACAGGCGTCCACCACAGCCAACGCCCAACAGAAACGAAGAAGAGATGTCCGCAAGGAAGGAGAGGAGCGAGGTCGACCATCAGGACTAAAGAGTAGTCCTCGCGTACCGCAGAAACTGTGTTCCCAGCCGTCTGAATCATGGGAAGCGAGCGGTCGCCGACCGTGTAAAGGGGCCTCGCTAAGCGAGGAAAGGGGCGAGAACGGGCAGCAGAAAGGCAATACCGGAATCCAAGAGGAGGAAAGGCGCGCCGCGTAAGAGAGCAAGAGATGGCAGTGGGAAACGGGCGAGGTGGCCGTCACTCCTCGGCCGAAGCCATCGTGGGAGGAGAGGGGGGCGGGATGGTTCGTGAGTACCTAGCGTTGAGGGTTGATTTCAATCGCCGGGTGTGTAGAGGAGACGGAGGATGGCCTAATTACGTGGTCTTTTTTCCTTTTTTTTTTATCTTCATGTATTCATTGATTTATGGTACAAGAACCTCCGTGCAGCACTAGCTATGGCATAAACAAAACCTTAATTTCAAAAACCCGCAAGTCACAAAAGAAATTTTCGCAACAAACTAAAAAATCCCCCTAAGCCTGTCCGATAGCCGACACCAAATCCCTAAGGAAATAAAACAAAAAACGCATGATCATAACGAAAAACAATCTCCCAGTAAACCAAGAAGAAAAGAAAGTGGGTAGAGGTTGGACCCTTTTCAGGGAGCGAAACCGTGGATCGGGAGGGCAGACGCGTCCGCGTCCGGAGGGTGTAGGGGGTCCTGCTCTGCCCGGGGCATGCCTGGTGGGAAACCTGTCGCCTTGACGTTTTTGTATCTAGCGAGGGAGTTGAGAGCGTTCGGGTTCGACCAGATGGGGGCTGTCCCTATCTAGCGAAGTGAGACCCTGGAGGTGGCGCTCGCGAGGTTCCCTGCGGGACTCGCAGGACAGTATAGCGTGGGCGAAGTCCTCCTTGTCCTCCTCGCAAAACGGGCAGAGGGGGGAGGGGTCTTCGGTGAAGCACGAGGGGTGGGCCGCGAGGTAGCACTTGCCTGATCGCATCTGGTGGATCCTCCCCGCCATGGACCTGTCCAGCCCCATGAAGGGGTGGGGCGTCAGGGACACTGGGTAGAGGTAGGTTGGGGGCGGCGGGAACTGGTCGTTACATTCTTTGATTAATGCCGATCTTAGGCCTAATTACTAGGTCTTTTTTTGCCTTTTTTGCTTGCTTAGTTTAAGGTACAAGAACCGTGCATGCAGCGCTAGCTATGGCATAGAAGAAAACCTATAACCTCC